>CM028350.1:35215877-35505958 GCA_016618105.1 Dendrobium huoshanense | reverse complement strand
AAGATCGTCATTCTTGGATAGGTGGCCGGAGTGGTGGAGGGTGGTGGTCGTCCAATGGTACGATATTCTGGCAGTTTCTAGGTGAAGTACAGCCAACACTCATAGTCTGGAATCCAACAGTAAGGCAATACAGAGCTCTGATGCGAATGATTGGATGCTTGCAAGGTGGCGGACAGCAGCACACAACTTCTAGCTGTCCGTGGACAGCAGTTTGGCAATTTCAGGGTGGTGAACAGCCATCCAGCTTGATCTGAACTCCTTGGACAGAAAACTGATGTTTCTGGACAGCAGCTTCTAGGTTTTAGAAGGGTGAACAGCCACTGTTATCCTGCAGAAAATCTGGACAGCAAGTCACCTGCTGGAACACAAAGCCAATCCAGCGAGAATCTCATGGAAAAGAGAGGAGAACGTGGGGAGATTAGTGGGAGGTAACGGGTGTGGTTGGGGCAGATTTGGAAAGGAGAGTATAGAGTATATGGGAGGGATTTAATTCAATATGAGGGAGAACAATGGGCGGCAGCTCATTTTGAGATTTGGGTGAGTAATTAATGAGTAATTATAGAGATTAAGGGGATTGGAGAGAGGAGGTGGGCCGGCCATGTAAGGGGTGATGTGGCATGAGGATTTGAATAGGTGGGGACCACATAGGATTAAATTAATATAACCGAAATTCTGATTTTAATTTCAGAATTAATTATATTAAGTAACTCCTAAACTCATATGACAATAGGAGGGAATTGAAATTTGAATATCAAATCAAGTGTAACTCCCATTAAATTAATTTCCCAATTTAATTTGCCTTAATTAGGAAAGTCATTAAAGGAAGGAAATTTGAAATTCAAAAAGGAGGGCTAGAGGGAATCGGCGGCAAGGAAATTCAAGGGTGGCCGGCGGGCTGTTGGGTGGGTGGCTGGCCGGCGGATGGGGCTTTATAGGTCGACGGCTTGGGCGGCTCCAAAGGGAGGGGGCGGCAAGGGATGAGTGGAAGAGAGGAGGTGGAGTTTGACCGGCGGTGGGGAAATCTCTAGGGGCCGGCGGCAAGAGCAAGGGGAAACGGAAATTGGGAGAATTCTCTAGTGGGAAGAAGATCATGCAAAGCAAAGTAAATAAAAAAAGATAACTAGAGAACTCACTAAGAGATCTCAAGGGGAAGCACTCACCAAGAGAACTTCATGCACTCACAAAGAGAACAAAGCATGGGCAAATAATTTTCATTCATCAAAACTAAAATTACAATGCATGAGGCCTCATATAAATAGGCCAAAATGAAAAAAACTAGAAATGACACAAATGCCCTTCCGGGCTACATAAGCGACTAAATGCTCATAAGGGCAAAAACGAAAAACATCAAAATAAAATACGCTACTATATAAAATGAAAAAAATACAAGTCATGCTCGTGGCCGTCGATCTCCGGCGTCGAAAATGCTGACGATGTCCTCATCACGGACTTTGAGAAGATTGCTGGAGCGACAACTTCAAAAGAAGTGTGAAACACTTTAGAGAAAGTGTTCAAAGGAGCTGATCGTGTCAAACAAGTGCTCCTCCAAACTTTGAGAGGCGAATTGGAAGGGTTGAAGATGAAAGAGTCAAAAGGTGTATCTGATTATATCAAGTGAAATGGTGAGATTTGAACGATGTCCCAGTAGTGGAGAAGATATTGTAGTCATTAACCAACAAGTTTGAGAATGTTGTATGCGCGATCGAAGAGTCAAAGGATCTCAGCACACTAATTGTTGATGAGCTCGTTGGCTCTCTCAAGGCACATGAATAATGAAAGGAGGAAACACTCCAAGAAGTTTTTCAATCCAAGGCGACAATTAAAGTTGATAAGGTACTATATTCTCAAAATTCTCGTGGAAAAGGACAAGGAAAAAGAGGTTGTGGAAATGATCGTGGTGGAAGAGGTCGTTGTCATGGAAGACATTATGAGGTGGAGCAGTCAAATCAACAAAATTGGCTAGGCTGAGGACAAGCTCATGGAAGAGGCGTCCATCTAAACCACTTGAATGTCGAATGTTATGAATGTGGCAAGTATGGTCACTATGCGAAGGACTGCAACTTTGACAAGTGTTACAATTGTGGAAAATTTTGGCACTACACAAGATTGCTATGGCGAGAAGAAAATTGAAGAGAACACTAATCTTGTCACAGAAGCAGAGACGAAAGATGGCATTCTCATGTAAGCCTGTGATGAAGAGAACACCAGTGGTGAGACGACTTGGTATCTCGACATTGGTGCTAGCAATCATACGTGCGGTATAAACATTTGTTCAAAGAAATGCTGGTGTTGAAGATGGGCATGTGTCATTTGGACATGCATTAAATATCCAAGTGATAGGTCAAGGTACAATCTCTTACTTAAGAAAAGATGGCGCAAAAGGGTTAATTGAATGTGTATTATGCACCTGATATGAAAAACAACATTATGTGTATGGGGCAACTCATGTAGAAAGGATACTCAGTGTTTATGAAAAATCGAGTACTACAATTGATGGACGGCTTGTTAAACAAATTAAGATGTCAAAGAACATAATGTACAAGATCAACCTTAGTTATGTACGAGAAAGATGCTTGCATGTTGATGTAGAAGACAAGGCGTCTCTATGGCATTTACGATTCATCTATTTGCAGTACGAAGGCCTACAAAAATTGATGAGAAGGAGATGGTGTATGGACTGCCAGAGATAGACTATTCTGACAAGATTTGTGAGGAGTGTATACTTGGGAAACATACGAGGAATTCATTTTAGAAGAAGGCGAAATATCGAGCATCAAGTATTCTCGAACTAGTACACACTGATATCTATGGTCCAATCACCCTGAGTCTTTCAGCAGTAAAAGGTACTTTATTCCTTTTATCAACGACCATTCCAAAAACATGGGTTTATTTTTTGAAGGAAAAATTCAAGGCGCTCAATGTATTTAAGAAGTTCAAAGTCATGGTAAAGAAGACAACTAGCAAGTTCATTAGAGCATTGCGATCTGATAAAGGTGGTGAATACAACTCAACGAATTTTGCAAGTTGTTACGAGAAGCAATGAGTAAGAAGGTTCATAATTGCACCATACTCTCCCCAACAAAATGGTGAGGCATAGAGTAAGAATCGGACCATTCTTGACATGGTTCAATCAATGCTGAAGAGTAATGAGATGCCTAAAGGATTTTGGGCGGAAGCCCTGCAATGCTTTAATTTACATCCAAAACAGATTTCCACATGTGAAGTTAGAAGATAAAAAACCACAAGAGGCATGGAGTGCTAAAAAACTAGTTGCATCTCAAAATATTCGGTAGTGTGACCGCCTATGCACACGATCCGAATCAGCAAAGAACAAAGCAAGAAGACAAGGGCAAGAAGTTTGTATTCATTAGGTATAACGAGAAAACTAAAGGCTACAGACTACTCAACCCAATAAATACAAAATGTACGCTCTTTATAAAAGTTGAAATGAGTAATTCATCACAATCAATTTTAACAAGAAAATAATGAGTAGTTCATAACAATCAATTTTGATAAGAAAACAATGTTAGGGAACTCTTAGTGTTCACATCATAGAAGAGTACCATTTTTTTTTTTTTTTTTTTTTTTGCTTTTTATAGTTTCTCCATTATACTAATTTGAATTCACAAGCTGAAAGTCTATTACACAAAACTGAAATTCTATAGCATAAGTCAAGCTAAACTCTAACTTGAAGGGACTTGAGCTCGAGTTCTCTTATGTAGACCCCTATTAAATGGCCTCCATCTCATTGTTATTTTATTAATAATACATCTATTACGTTAGAAGCCCGTTTTTACTATCAAATTGGGTCGAGCTAATGTTAGAACTATTGACTCAATTGGTGGATAAGGAGAAGAGTTGCAACTTAATATATCAGCAAGGAAGCCTATGCTGTATAAGCATAGATTCGGTGATAATAGCTCAATTTAGCTACGAACCCTAAACTTATAAATCAATAATCTTAGTGATGAGGACATCGTCAGCGATTTCGACACATGTACCATCAGGAGATGCCGGAGACCGACGGCCACGATCATGAGTTGTATTTTTGTCATTTTATGTAGTAGTTTATTTTATTTTTATGTTTTCCCGCTTTTGCCCTTGTGGGTATTTAGTCGCTATTGTAGCCCAAGGGGCATTTTAATCTATTGTTTTCTTTGTCATTTGGTGGCCTATATATATGGCTCTTTTCTCATGTAATAGTAGTTTTGATGAATGAAAATTTGCCACTTATGTTCTCTTTTTCACCCTCGATCTCTTAGTGAGTTCGTAGGAGAAACTAGATCTCTTTGTGAGTTCTAGGTTTTCTTGTCTTTCATTTTTCTTTAGTTCTCTTGATAACTTCGTGTTGTGGAGATTTGGATTGAAGCCACTAGTGGGAGATTGGATTTTCATGCTTTGGATCCCGAGAATTTCCCCCACACTCTCTCCTCCCTTGCTTCTTGCCGCCCCCTACCTGGATTGCCCATGCCGCCGGCCTGCAGCCCCAACCGCCGGCCAGCAGCCACCGGCCAGTCCTTCCCCAGCCCGCCGGCTCCCTTTCCCCCTTCCGGCCGCCACCTCCTCCCCACTTTTTGAATTTCGAATTTGAATGTTTTATGAGCCATTACTTGTTTCCTAATTTAGCTCCTTAATTTTAGGCAATCAATTTAATTGAGTTTCAATTTCAAATTTGAAATTCAAATTGCTCTAATTGATTGCCCTCAAATTAGGAAGTTATTTCCCCCTTATGAAATCTGAAATTTTATTTCAGATTTTGTAAAAATCTGTGATTAAGTTTGTGGTCCCCATTGCATTAAACCCAAGCCCCTCTCTCCTAGTCATGTCGCAGGCCCCTTAATGGCCTCCTCTCTCTCTCCTAATCACCTTAATAACTCAACAAATTCAGCCCCAAATCTTCTCCCCATTTCTGCCCCTCTCTCCCTCCTTGGATTAATTTGAAATTCAAATTAAATCCCTCTCCTAAACCACTAAAATCTGAATTTTATTTCAGATTTCCTGCATTTGCCTCTTAGCCCCCACCATAGCCGACTCCCCCCCTCTTCTCCTCTTTTGCTTCAACAAGTGGTCGGCTCAAGGGCTCAAGAAGAGAGTTCTCCACATCCATGGACGGCCGATCCCGACATCGACCATGGCTTCGTCTTTGATGATCAAGGAAGAAAGGATAAGACGTTGGATGCTCTCTAGTCATCCCATGGACTACCCTCCACCGGCTACCACTCCAACGGACTACACTTTGTGCGCCATTTGTCTCCTAGTGGCATCACTCGGTTGCTCTCAATCTTCCTCCATTAAAAGTGCCAACAACAAGAGAGTGAGTGAGAGACCCAAGGTGAAAAGTTCTATTTGTTAATTGTGGATTATTGTTTCTCTCCATAACATTGTTATCTAATTCTATGTTGTCAATTTGATATTGTCCCATTAATCTAGTTATAACCACATGCCTTACTTAATTTCGACTTGATAATTCCGAGAACATAATTTGGGTAAGCATTAATTCTATAACTAGCAAAGCTTTAACAATCTTATATTAAAATCCCCAAGCAGTTCTTGTTTCCATGCATTACGTTTCACATCACTTAGTTTTCTTCTTAAAGAAGAATTTCTGTTTGTCATGTGCTACAAAATTTAAGTAAACCTCAACTTGCTTTTTCAACTAATTAACACATAACAAGGAACAGAAAACCCTTTTCGATTTGAAATAGAAATTTATAAAGATGAGATAAACAACAACCAGCATATATCAAACACAAAACCATGATTCAAGCACAAGAACATATATGATAACACATATATACAATCAAAGTTCTAGATTTAATATTCTAGTGGACAAATAAGCATATAATTTGATAGTTCATAAATTGTTCTTGTGTCAAAAGTTAATATGCTAATGTAAACTCCAAGAATGATGAATATGTCAATGCCTACTCCAACAAAAGTGAAAATGTCATTGGAAACTACAATGATCGTTACATTGATGGTCCACTCCATACTCCAAGTTGCTAACATCTTAGATATGACATCAACTTAATACATCATTCAAATATGATTTAAAATACCAAACATTTAGCTCGTTAATAAAATTTATAATTTGAGTGGAAAATTTTTTTTATTCTTATTTTGTTGAAATATTATCATATATTTTTATATTCATATAGTTATTTAGTAAGTTTTAAAAGGTCATTATCTTGCTTGATTAAGCAATGGCTCTATTACAAATAACAACTAACTAAATAAACACAAAGTGTAATATTTGTCATATCTATCCTAAATACTATGATAATATTTCAGCAATGGCTCTTACAAACAATCCATTGTTTCATGTCAGGAATAAATACATTGAAATTGATTCTTACTTTGTTTGTGATTGTATTAAAAAAATCAAATTATTATTCATCGCATATTCAAGATTAGATTGTTGATATATTTACAAAGGCTCTATCTATCAAACTGTTCACCATGCTTTAGAGACAAGTTGATGCTTCATGAGTCCAGTATCAACTTGCGAGGTGATGTCAATAGTACTTCCACTAGCCATCAAGATATTTCAAAATCTATTTTATGTCCACCACTTTCTGTACTTGGACAATCTCCACCATTCCTAGACAACAACCAAGTGCATCCTCGCCGTTCAAGTTGAAATGCCACTATTACAGCATAACTGAAATACACCTTTATTATGATATGTATACAATATTTTGCTACAAAAAAATTGTAAGAAAAATTTGTCAGAAATGTGGGAGACTTGTTGAGCTTCTAGCCTTCTTTCTCCCTATTCTCTATTTTCTGTTTACTATTTTTTGTATTATGTGGGTCAATACAGATTATTAAATTTTTACAGTTCCCTTTTCAGTTATCGTGTAATGTGGTTCTAAGAGAAAAACTCAAAATTTGAAACCCAAGTGACTGCATGCCAAATCTAACAATCCTATCATTCTTTAGTACTAAGTGCTATGAAGTGCGGACAAGCAAACATTTTTCTAAGCAGGTGGAAGGCGTTGGTGTAAAATTAGCAACACAGTAAAGGCACTGCCATTACAATCCCAACTCTTCATCTGCTCCATGTTTAGCAAACCAAATATAATTCTTATAGAGATAAAGAATAAACAGAATTAAACAATCTAAGCTCAACAGATATATTAAAAAAAATCAAAACAGAGAAGCATTTGAGGAATAAACATAAGTGGAAAAAATAACAAACCTGCAACAAAGTATCTGAAGTAGCCAATTGACGAAAGAAGCCCAGCAAACAACAACGAATTCTTCCCCTGAAACACCGACGCCACAAGGACCCTCTTATGCATAGTACTTGTCACATGAGTTCCCATTGAGAGCGCCCCAAAGAACTCCAGAACCGACGCAATCGCCACGAAGTCCTCCGGCGTGCCCATCCCATTAGCTCCAATGTTCCAACCCAGGTAGGACAGAGCCCTAATCTTTGCACTTGTCGCATATGTCATCGACCGTATCACAAGGGGTAAGCTTAGCGTTTCCAGCACTAAGCAAGTGCAGGCCGCGTAAGCCACCCGGTCGGGATGAGATTCCTAAGGCCCGCACTATATTTCATATATATCTAACAGGAGATTGAAAGATCTTACGCCAATTTAAAGGCGTAGAAGTCGATAGAAGTTTAGGATATACGAAAAGTGTAACCGATAGGATGCCAAAACAAAGGGTAATTAACGAGCTAAACATAGACGAAGAGCAGTAATTTATGACGAATGGTTATAATCGAAAGGACTCAAATGACGCGAACCTGAAGATGGCAGAGAGGGTAAGACAAGAGCAAGTTGCAGTCGGAAAATTTCCCAAAAAAAAAAAGTTGCAGTCGGAAGAAGAACTTGACTATAAACAGTCGAAATGGAGGAGAAGCGTAATTTCAGAACCCAACGTCGTCAAGAAGAAGAGCTTGTCGAACAGGGGCCGAACCAAATACAACAACAAAAAAATAACTAAATATAAAAAAAATTATATATCTATATATTACGAAAAAAAAAAAAGTAAAAAAAAATAAGTAAAAAAAAATATAATTAAACTGTCGTGAAAAACATGAAAGAAAATATTAAAATTAAATATGAAAAAAATATATAGATATTTTAGAACAAATTAGGACAAAAGAGTTTTTTAGGGGAGCAAAAATAATTTTTTAGGAGAGCCAAAAAAAAATTTCTCTCCTATTAAAAAAAATTTTGGGGGCCCCCCTAAGGAACATATGGTTCCGCCAGTGTTGTCTAACCAGTGAGCAAGACTACGAAGAGTTGTGGAGGGTAAGAACTCACATAAATAGTTTGAGTAAATTAATAGTCATTTAACTAATTAATGTATAAGATATTTTTAAATTTATTAATTATTCATATATAATGAATTAACACTGAGTGAAAATTCAAGACACTTTTATCATAGTAGTGTATATAGTATTGATTTAGGGTATATTTGAGATAGATGAAAAAATAGAATTGATTTCATAAATTTTTTTTAAGGATTAAAATAATTTTCAACTATATAAAAATATTAATTTGATCTTTTAATTTATTAAATAGGAACCAAATTAATCTTTTTGTGAGGCTATTGAAGTCTCTGTTTAAAAACTTAAAACAGAACATTTAAATAAATGGAGATCATTTTCATCATTTGTGAAGACTGAGCTATCATTTTAGGTAGGGGTGTCAATTTCGGGTCACGGGTCGGGTTCAGGTCGAACCCGGAACTGACCCGGGTTCAAACGGGTCGACCCATACCTGACCCGGTTAGGTAAACGGGTCGGAAATGCGAACCCGGATCCGACCCGGCGGGTTGCTGGATTGACCCGACCCGACACGGGAAAGGCAGAAGGCGCGCGCTGGGCGGGGGCGGTCGCGGTCGCGAGGTGGCGTGCGGCAGGGGTCGCGCACGGTCGGGCGGGCGCGAGGTCGCGTGCGGTCGGGCGGGGTCGCGCGCTGGGTTTCACGCGGTCAGGCGGTGTTGCGCGCGACAGCGGCGGCAGCGGGGCCTGGTCGCGTGGCAGCAGCGACAACGGGGGAGGTCGCGCGTGGTTAGGTTAAAATGGGTTGGTGGGTCAACCCGGCAACCCGCCGGGTCAACCTGAACCCGGGTCGAAATCTCTAACCCGAACCCGACCCGGTTCGGGTTCGGGTTGACCCAAACCTGAAATTTTCGGGTCGGGTTTTCTGGTCGGGTCAAATGTTGACAGCTCTAATTTTAGGCTTCTATTGGGGCAGCTTCCTCAATGTTTTCTAAAGAAATTTTTTAGTATTAAAAGTTTCTGAATTAAAAATTTTTCAACGATAAAGCTATTTTAGAAAACAGTAACAAAATTGTCCCAAACAAAGTCTTAGATTCGTACTGTTTCTTAAAACAGATTTCAAGTACAAATTTTTTATTATATTAAAAAGCTGATTTAAGAAGCAGTAAGTAACTATTTCAAACAAAGCCTTATTAGTCTTTATCTTTTTGAGATATGTTTAGTCTATTTATAATAATTAAAAAAAAATATTTTTCTAAAATAAATTCATTCTCATCTTTATAAAATAACTTTAGACAAACGCTTATACTCATATTTATTTAATAAATTGGGCACTGCCCTCATTTGAAAAAAAAAATAAATTACATGTAAAATATAGAAAACTCCACCAAAAAAGAAGTAAGATAAAAAAGAGCCCAAAACTATAAAGGAAAAACAGAACAAAAACAAACACTAAAGAGTTCAGTATTGCAGAAAATATAGTGAAAACCCAAAAAAAAACTATAACCAAAAAAGAAAGCAGCGGAGCCCCCTTCTGCCAGGACTCAGTCAAAAATAAACATTCAGCTTGAAGAGTCTGGGAAAAGAGTTCCCAGTTGTCCGAAGACCATCCAAAGGTATAGCTGAGCAATGTTGGACCTAAGAAGCAAGGCACAAGAACCTGGAATTAAATCGGAGGTGATAGAGAAAGAAAAATTGCATTCAAAAAAAGAGATGTGAAGTGCTCTAATAGTCATAATGACACAATGAGCAATTCAAGTCAGACCGAAATGTTATGATTATGAAGAGAATCTGCAATTTTAAGGCTTGTTTGTGCTCTTCAGATCCAATTGAATGAATGATCACCAGCTGTAGCTCTTCACTATCCACAGGATATTGATTTTTTTGGGGGTTATTTTTTAAATGAGCTTTACTCTCGTTTATGCAGCTTCTCATTTTTCATCTTCATTTTGTGCAATTTTTTATAAATACAAAGGGCTTTGCCCCTAATTAAAAAAAAAAAAAAATCAATCAGTCACTGAGCGAAACGCTTTTGTTTGGAATCTTTAGCGTTCTCGGATTCCACCGCTGGCGTGCTCGTCACATGCTACGTCGTGGGCACAGCTGCCCAAAAATTTCGGCAGACAAAGCGACAAAACTTCACGGGAGAATCTCTGCCAGCCCAACCACCCTCTGCTCCCCAGCCTTTCTTAGTGTGTGACAGCCTGACACTTCTTCTTGCGTCGTAACTCGCACTACAACGCGCAGCAATGCGCCAATCCATTAATTGTTAAAGAACAAACACTCCACAATAGCATTTGTAGTTGAGTCAAGTTTGATCGAATTCGACTCATTATTTAGCTCACAGTTAACTTTATCGGGCCACAAGTTCGACATTGAGTGCTTATTTATTAAATAAGTTCGAGCTTGAGTTCAATCTAATTCGGCTCGAAAGTTTGTTGAGTCACTTAATTAATTTAAAATATATTTAAAATTTAATTTGAATCATCATTATATGATGCATTTTAATCTTTTTAAATTAGTTATATATTAAAAATTAAACTTTTTAGTTTGAAACTAGTAAACCGAGTTCAATAATAGAGTTAAAATCAAGCCTTTCATATGAGTTCGTCGAGCCGAGCTCGAGCCTATAAAGTTTTAACGAATCGAGCTCGACTTAGTGAACATGCTCAAGCTCGCAGGAACTACATAAATTTAGTTCGATTAAGCAGAACTCGACTCAACCCAACTAATTTTCACTCTTAGGAGTGATTGTAAATTATATATACTTATCACTATTTTTAAATTTAAATATAATACATGATACATCTTAAATTTTAATATATTTAGTTTAATTCATATGTAACTATTGCTAAATAAACATTGTTGTTGCGTGCAAAACATTTGTGACGGTAGAGATATTAGGAGCTTAATGTATTAGCTTTGTATAATGATCCAACACATAGACAAATAAGGGGGATGCAATAATCATAAGATATATTTGCTTTCAATTGGAAAATTCGAAAAGGGGAGAAATAATGGGGACTTGCCCGGTTGAAATGATTCCACTATTATTGATTACAAATGATATCTTTTTTTGGGGCAATGTATTGGCTCAATGTAGCAAATATATATTGTATAGAGTACATTACATAGTTGAAGTTGGGAGAATCCTATGATAAGAGATATATCATCAAGAGAGTGTTGGCCTATTCATTTGATCGGCAGGATTGTATTTGGGCGACAGAAGTCGAAGGGCTCGTATTCGGGTGTGGTGGTGTGAGAGACCGTAGTCGACAAGCAATGGAGGTCTGATGGATCATAGTTGGGTGATAGGGGTCGTAGGGACTGTAGTTAGCAGGCTATGGTTGTCAGAAGGATCACAGTCTTGTGACAGTGATCATAGGGATCATAGTCAATGGGTTGATAAGGTCAAAATGATAGTAGTTGGACAACGATGGTTGGAGAAATTATAGTCAACGGGCAACAGTGGTTGGAAGGATTGTAGTCATGCGACGATTATTAGAGGGATCATAGTTGGTAGGCAACAAAAGTCAGAAAGATTATAATTGGGCGAAGGTGGTTGGAGGGACTGAAGTCAACGAGTGGTGGTGATCGGGTGAAGAGCCCGCAATGGTGGCCGGACAAATGTCTGATGAAGATTGTAAAGAGGAGGTCTAGCAGTGGTAGCGAGGCTTTGAGGGTTCGTTAATGGTGGTACCTGGGCGGAGCTTCATAATTCTTCATTTTCTGAGCTCTCTTGAGTCTCTAGTCCATGGTCCAAGCCTCATCCTCCTTTATGTAGAGAGAGGAGGTCTATTTATAGATTTTGAGAGTGACTTGATATGTGAATATGAAAAAGATCCAGACAAATTCGGAGTGCTCCATCAAGCAACCCATATTCATTCTCTCAATCATGGAGCATTAATCAATCATTTAAATGACTTAATGATGTCAAAACTAAACAATCTTGGGTTCATTGGATTTTTCTTGTCGAGATGCATAATTTGATTATAAGCATACCATATTTGTATATCATTTGATTATCTAATTAATGCTTTAGATCTTTCAACTCTGTTTTAAACCTTTGATTTGTCTCATTTGAGCTTAGATTGGATCTATTTTTGTGTTGTTGGGTTCCTCTCTTGTTCAGTTTGACTATGAGTTTGTTGAAATGGGTATTCAGATGTTTCGTAAATTAAAATTTGAAAGTTTTCATTTAAGATATGCGTCAAGATTCATGATCGATCAAAGACAATTTTTGATGACGTATCAATTATCATGCTAACTTTAAATTCAAATAATGAATTTAAATTATTTTATTTGTAATTTGATAATGTATGAAAATAATTTTATTTAATGATAAATTATGTATATTGTGAACATTAATTAAGAATTAGAATCTCAAAGCACTCAAAACGGTAGATCATTTTTTTTTAAATTATTTAAAAGATCAAGTATATTTTAAATTTATAAATTCACACATTCAAAATGATTCTCATTACGGTGATTTTTTCAAAATTTTCAAATTACATACACATTTGGGCTCTGAATTAGTCAAAATCGATTGAAATGAAATATATTGATTTTCCCATCATAAATATTTGATGGAATATTATTCATGTGAAAAACATTATAGGTTTTATTATATTTTATTTGAGTATATAAGGTTTGATTTGTAATAATGATAAATCATCTAAAAATTCAACTGATTTGACATAAATCTTGAGTAATATTCAAATTAATTTTTTTTTTTAATCAAATTTAAGAACATCCGACGAAAAGTTGAACTGAACGCCTAAATGAGATAATCATAACGAGACAAAAGAAGTTCGATCTAAGTCAAATGAGCTCTGATCAAGCACTTGATGTATATTTAAATTTTTCAAGACATTAATTAAAAGATCAAATGATTATCAAATTTTATATGCTTATAATTAAATCTAGTGAGAAACATCCAACAAGTCCAATATTTCTTAATCCCAACATCATTAAATCACATAAATGCTAAAACAATGATATATCAGCAAACAATCAATATGGGCTGTATGATGTGGTGTTTTAAATTTTGACTGTATTTATGAAGTTGGTATCACAACCCAACTCAATAAGATCCGCTGATGGGAATACATAATACAACTCAATAAATTTTATCTTCCAATTTAAAATTTTAAAATGAATACATACTACATAGCTACTAAAACATTCAAATGACCAAAAAATAACTCATTTAGAATATTTGCTTTTGCTTCATCATCAAAATGGTATATATAATCACGATGTATGACTATAAACAAAAGATCAGAACATAGTAAAAAAACTAATCCTAACTGCACAATCAAAACATAATAATGCATATACACTAAAATCATATTCATAAAATCACCACTAAATCGAATCAATTCCTTTCTAAGATCTTAAAAATAGAATGTAAAATCACAGTGAGCTAAAACAATATAGCATATGTCACATTTTAATCAATCTAAGTTTTTAAATCATTTTATTTATTAAATATTCACTAAGAATTAAAAGTAAAATCATTCACCAGTCTAATCAAGACATGCGTATGATCCAACACTGTGACTTAGAAATCACAAATTATTTGAAAAAGAGCCTACGGATAGAGTCAAGGGAAGGTAGCTGGAAGGGGAAAAAACCAATCAAAGTGAATTTAAGGGGCGATGCTAGCGAGAGGATCCTCTCCTCCGAAATCCAAAGAGAGGGCAAACCTCGAAAAACAATTGATTTTAACTTCAGAAAACAAGCTTAAGAATTACTCCCAGATAAAACATCCAAAAATGAACGCGATTTCAGTGAAGTATCCAAAGAACTTGGATCTTTCAAGCATTTCACTGCCATTCCGGCCGCAGCGTGCCGGAGGTGGACGAAACTGGAAAAGTGACCGTGAAATCGAAAAAAAAGGAGCAATGAAAGGGAAAAAAACTTCCTTGAAAAGTACACCAGCATAGCAGCGGCCAGTGCCGCAAAGATAGAACCCTAGTGGAGTGAGGCAGGAACAGGGGATGACTCATAAATAGCTCATTATATATGGTTTAAATATTTTTAGGTAAGGGTAGAGGATTAGGAGAATAAGGCTGATCATGATTCCTTTGGTTAAGTTCTTTTTTGTTTTAATTATTATTTTGTACTCATGAATAAAAGGTTGTGTTGTGATTGTATGATTCATGAGTAATATACATGATAATTTTGGGAGCAATGATAATATACACTACAGGAAAAGTTAGCAATTTACAATTGATTCGCGGCAGACTTTATGGTAGATTTCTTTTTGTCGAAAATGGCATTTGATTTGAAACGAAAATTTTAACCTTTTTTTTTTGCAGCGGAGATGGCTGTCGTAAATCTGCCACAAGCTGAGTTATAATATAAATAAAAAAAGCTCTCTATTGTGTTTTGCCTCCACAACCGATTGGAAAAGAGAATTATTTTACAAATGGCGTAGGTTCGAATTTCGGGCAGGCCAATCAGTCTGTTTAGTTGCTCAGGTAGGGCAGTGGGTAGCTGGTCAGACGCTCGGGCAGGGAAGCGGGCAGCGAGTTAGTCTTAGACAGGGGTAGCTGGTGAGGTTCAAATTCATGGTTTTTTTAATTCACCGCAAATTCATGGTTTTTTAATTCACTGCAAATTCATCACAAATAATTTTGACTCCATCGCAAATCCACCGCAAATATTTTGCGGTGGATTTTTCAGCCACAAAAAGTAACTTCTAGGTAGTGATATATATATATTGAATTCTAGAATTGTTAGCTCTGATCGCTATTTATTAAAAGAAAAAATAAGAATAATTCTTCCTAATTAAATTCAGGGGCATCACAATGATCCTCTTCTTGAAAGAGAACAACTAAAATAGCTAACAAATATTCTATTGAAACAACTTGAATTCCACAAAGCTCTCCCAACATCCTCTGTAGAATTCATTCTTTATAACTTACTTCTACTATATTTTATAAATGCCTCTTCAATTATAAGGAAAGACAATATTTATAATCAAATATAGTAGAATCATTTCAACTAGGTTAGTATTTCTCATTGAAATCTTAGTATCTTTTATAGCTCTTTTTTTATCTATTTCATGTGCTAAATCTTCTTACGATGCTAAGATCTTAGATGTTAGTACTTCAGGAAAATTAGATTTGAACATCATTTTTTGGCTAAAAAATTAACAAATATAATATGCGATTTAAAGATAAAAAATAATTAGATTAGAATTTTCTCCTAAAATATGAAAAATATATATATATAATAAATTAAACAAAATTTAAATACATGTAAATCCATAAATTTCTTGAGAGCATTTATGAGAACAAATATATTAAAAATATTTCTTTAGATATGTAAACCATTAAGTCAAATTCATAGTTCACACAATCATCTAGGCCTGTCAACATTTGACACGACCCGAAAATACGACCCGAACCCGACCCGAGAAATTCGGGTTAGGGTCAACCCGAACCCGAAACGGGTCGGGTTCGGGTTCGGGTTTTTGACCCGTATGGTATTTTGGGTCGGGTTCGGGTCAACCCGGGTAACCCGAAAATGACCCGTTTGACCCGTTTTCTTATTTATTCATTTAACATTTTTAATTTTAAGATTTAAGTGGCCATCCCGACTCCCGAGCCGTCGAGCGAGACTGCGAGCGTTCGTCTCTCTTCGAGCGAGAAAACCCTAAGCTCTTTGCGCCTCTGCGGTCGATTTCGCTGAGATCTCCTCCTCTGCGCCTCTGCGGCTCTTTCATTCTTTCGTTCTTCGTCAATCGTCAATCGTCATCGACTCATCGGCTCATAAGCTCGTTGGTTTGATTTTTTTTTGTTAACTTGCTTTCGGTTATCTTTGAAGTTTGAAGTCAAGCAATGAGTGTTGCAAATTTTTATGATTTTTTGTTACGGAAGCATTGATTTTTTTTAGTTATTTGCTTCTTCGATTCTTCCTTCCATTTTGAAGTTGCTGTGGCAGTGTTGCGTTGAAATACCGATTAGGGTTTCCCTTTTACTCCTTTAGCTGTTTAGTTTTTTACGAATTTTTATCTGAAGATGCAGTTAATTAGTTTATTATGAAATCATAAAGACATAAACAGATTTTTTGTTGAGAACTTGAGATTCGGTTTAGGGTTTATTGAAAAATGATGTTCCGACTGTTTGTGCTTTAGCTTTTTTTGGACTTTGATTATCTGTTATGGCAAATTAAAATTGACATTATCTATTAGCAGTTGGCTTGATTTTTTTGTTAGCATTTGGTTGCTGGCTTGCTGCCTGTATCCTGTACTCCTGTGGGTTGTCGGCCTTAGTGGCTGTTAATCTGTTATTGGCCTTGTGACTTGTGAGTTGTGGCTGTGATTCACTGATTCTGTGTAGTGTGTATGAGTGTATCAGTGATAACTGATAAGTGGCTCAGTGTATTGAATTTGACTTATTGACTATATGTCTTATGTATATATGCAATTACAACTTACTGAAAATTTTATTCAGTGTATGAGTGTATCAGTGATATTTTTTTAAGGTAAATTATCATTTTTCATTTGTATAATTTGATATAATTTTTGCAATAGATGGAGGATTCAAACACACTTCCTGAAAATTATATTCAACAAAATGATGAAGTTCGCATTGAAGACAATGTGGTAGAGGGATTAGATGCATCTGATGATGCATGTGATGATGGTTCAGTCGTCATTAAGAAGCGTAGAAGGATGACTTGCAAGGTTTGGGGTCATTTTGAGATGTTACCTAATCCTACATATGGTAAACAAAGGTGTAAATGCAAAAGATGTGGTGCTCAATATTTATGTGATAGTAAAAATGGCATTGGTAACTTAAGGAGACACTTGCAAAATTCTAAGAAAAGAGATTTACGTGATATAGGACAACTCATATTGCAAACTGGTTCTAGTGCATCCATATCTATGATTGATCAAAAGTTTGACAATGCTGAATTTCGTGATTTATTTACTGCTTGCATAATTATGCATGACTTGCCCTTCCAATGTGTTGAATGGATGGGTGTTCGATCACTTATGACATATCTTCGTCGGGATGTTCAAATGTTTTCTAGGAATACAGCAAGAAATGATTGCAAGAAATTATTCACTAAAGAGGTTTGTAATATCCGATCAAACTTAAGTAAGTGCACTAGCAGAGTTTCTGTTACATCTGATTTGTGGACATCTATAAACACTGATGGCTTTATTTGTTTGACCGTGCATTATATTGACAATGAATGGCATTTACACAAAAAAATAATTAGTTTTTCTTTTATGCCACCACCACATGATGGGATAGCACTTTGTGAGAAATTGCAGTCTCTTTTTCTTGAATGGAAAATTGAATCTAAACTTTTCAGTGTTACCTTAGACAACGCTTCCGCAAACAATGTATGTGTTGACTACTTGAGAAATCAGTTGATTTTGAGAAGAGCTTTGCTATGTGAAGGTCAGTTTTTTCATATTAGATGCACAGCTCATATTGTTAATCTTATTGTTCAAGAGGGAATGAAGGAGATTGATGTTTCAATCTCAAAAATCAGAGAGAGCATAAAATATGTTAAGGGATCTCAAGCTAGGAAACAGAAATTTTTAGATTGTGTTAAACAGAGTTGCTTGGAATCGAAAAGAGGCTTACGGCAAGATGTTCCTACAAGATGGAACTCCACTTTCATAATGTTAGAAAGTGCTCTATATTACCGCAGGGCTTTCCAACAATTAGAGTTGGGTGATTCCAACTTCAAAACATGTCCTGTAAATTCAGAATGGGAAAGAGTTGAGAAAATTTCAACATTCTTGAAACCTTTTTATGATATAACGAAGATTATCTCTGGAACGAAGTATCCAACGGCAAATTTATATTTTCCATGCATATCTACAGCTTATGCTATATTGAAACATGAATTGATAGAGGGCCTTGATTATATAAAACAACTGTGTAGAAGGATGATTGCAAAATTTGAAAAGTATTGGCATGATTTTAGTGTCATTCTTGCAATAGCAGTTATTCTTGATCCGAGATATAAATTTGCATTTGTAGAATGGTGCTACAAGAGGTTATATGTGGGTGATTATGTGTTTGAGGTTAAGAAGGTGAAAGACAGTTTGTTTTCATTATTCTCAAATTATGCAAGCATTAATGTCAATGTTCCGGCAAATGTAAGTGAACGACAAAATTCTGAATGCACAAATTCTTCTTCAACTGTGATAAATTCTCAATTTCTGCAGGTATTACTTTTTTTTACTTATCAATGTGTGATTCACCAATTCGTTTGAGGCTTAACTTGCACAAATGCTCAGTTCTTACTTTCCAAAACAGGATTTTGATTCTTTTGAGGAGGAGGTAGAAATGCCCAAAAAATCCGAATTGGAGATGTATTATGATGAATAAAAAATAGATAGAAAAATTGAGCTAGATATCTTACATTTTTGGAAAGCCAACCAATATAGATTTCCTGAGGTTTCTGCAATGGCACGTGATGTTTTGTGTATTCCCATATCAACTGTTGCCTCTGAAAGTGCTTTTAGTAACAGTGGGCGAATCCTCGATCAATATCGGAGTGCACTAAAACATGATATTGTTGAGGCTTTGGTCTGTGCCAAGGATTGGCTATACGGAGATAAGGGTGCAGTTTTCCTAAACTTTTACTTATAAAATTGCACTTTCTTTAGTAATTAACAGCTTAATTATTAAAAACATATTATTATTTGTTGGTTTGTTGCAGTTATACATGATCCTGAACTTGAAGCTGTGACTGAAGATGTCCTTACTTTAACAGTAAATGAACTTGAGACAAATGCTGCTGAAAGTTCTGGAATATGAAAAATTTATTTGGTTGATTGGTACTTTGGTTTAATGTTCAACTTGAAACTTGAAAGACAGTTATTTCTTTAATGCTGTATTTCTATAAGTGTGTTTGGTATTTTGGTTTCGGGATACTGGATACATGCTGCTCAGCTGCTGTAGTGCTGTTACTGCTGTGTTTATTCCTGTTAAAAATTTATTTGGTTGTGCAGTTGTGCTATTGCTAATTTCAGTAATTTGCTATATGCCTACAGCTTATATACATTTGCCATTTCTGTACACGATCCAGATTCCAGAACATTAGCATTTCGCCATTTTGGCTGGCCGGCTGGGTAACCTGTTGGCTGTTGTGATTTTTCGGGCTGTTTTGCACTTTTGCTGAACTTTAAGTCTTTAATATTCTGACTTATGAGCTGTTCAGTTTATTGCTGGTTCTTTCTGATATTTTGTTGTTGTTTTGAAGTGATGATGCGATGATGATCAACCTTCTCAAATTATAGTGGGAATAATTTCAGAAAAATGCTATTACAACCAGGATTGACATTTGTAATTTTGTATTCAAATCAAATGTGTAGATACTACATAAATAAATGAATAGATACTAACTTAATGCAAAATACAATTTGTCTCCTTGGATGGTAATATGCTAATGCTGATTGAACATACACCTCATAAGGTGATTAAAGATTTGGAAGGTTTAATCTGAGCAATGAGCATCATATATAACTTATTTATTTCGCAGAATACAGTTCTTCCTTGTTCTGCGAATACTGAATACAGGTCGTCGGGGTCGTTTGCCTGAAGACTTGAAGTTGAGCAAGGGAAAAGTGACGACGCGGACATTTTGTTGATTTCTAATTTGTAAATGATAATTATTATATGTAATTTTTTTTGTTAAAGATATGTATTATGTAATATTTTTGTAATTTATTGATTTGTATTTTGTAAATTTTAAATGATATGTTTTGTTGTACATTTTAAAGTTTTGTTTAACAATTAATTGAAGGGTTAAGGGTACATATTTTTATTTCTGATTAAATACAGAAACCCAAAATTTTAATTTTTATCGGGTCAAACGGGTGGGGTCGGGTTGACCCGGACCCAAAGCGGGTCGGGTTCGGGTCCAGCAAAATGACCCGTTTCTAAAAACGGGTCGGGTTCGGGTTGACCCGTATGAACCCGGGTCAGTTTCGGGTTGAACCCGAACCCGACCCGTGACCCGGTTTTGACAGGCTTACAATCATCCAATAAATCCAGGTGAGCTGCGTGTAGTAAAAAATAAATAATAATGCTCGTTTCATTTTTTCCATTCTGCCACTCTCCTTCTTTGTGTGGGTTGCTGCAGACTCATTATAACGACACTGTAGAGTTGACAAATTTAAATTTCCTCTGCAAATTATATAATTACAGATATACCCTATTAAAAATTAGAAAAATTCGGATGGCAGAAATAAAGAAGAGCGACCCCTTCCATCCCCCTATTCCCCCATCTCCTTTACCGTGCAACCGGGGGAGAGGAGATAGCAGCAGCAGCAGCAGCAAACTATGTCTTCAAACTTAAGAGATCTCCACCGCATTGCCCCATTTTTCGCCGCCCTCTTCGCCTCAACCTTCTTCGTGGCCAACTCCGCCACCTTAGCTCTCTTCAACAAATGCAAAGAGCCTGTTTGGCCGGGCATTCAGCCCAGCGCCGGCAGACCCATCCTCGCCCGCGGCGGCTTCCTCCTCCTCCCCAACCAAGCCTACTCTCTCCGCCTCCCCGACGCCTGGTCTGGCCGCATCTG
Organism: Dendrobium huoshanense; assembly: GCA_016618105.1. Taxonomy (NCBI): domain Eukaryota; kingdom Viridiplantae; phylum Streptophyta; class Magnoliopsida; order Asparagales; family Orchidaceae; genus Dendrobium; species Dendrobium huoshanense. The sequence goes on along the minus strand of CM028350.1, from coordinate 35,485,151 downwards.
GGGCCGCCAAGGCTGCTCCTTCGACTCCTCCGGCCACGGCCGCTGCGCCACCGGCGACTGCGGCGGAAATCTCTACTGCAATGGCCTTGGCGGGACTCCCCCCGCCACTCTCGCCGAGATCACGCTCGGCTCCACTCCCCGCACGCAGGACTTTTACGACGTCAGCCTCGTCGACGGCTACAACCTCGGCCTCTCCATGCGACCCTTTCGCGGTGCGGGTCGCTGTGGTGACGCGGGCTGCGTTAGCGATTTGAACGAGGTGTGTCCAGCCGGGCTGGCCGTTCGGGCCGGGCCGGGTAGTCGGGTCGTGGCGTGTAAGAGTGCTTGCTCGGCTTTCGGATCGCCAAGGTATTGCTGTACGGGGAGCTTCGGGAGTCCGCAACTGTGCAAGCCGACGGCGTACTCTCGGCTGTTTAAGTCGGCATGTCCGCGAGCTTACTCGTACGCTTATGATGATCCGACGAGTATTCTAACGTGTACGGGTGCGAGTTATCTTGTTACCTTTTGTCCTCATCGCTAGAGGAAGGGTGTGGCCTGATCTGCTTGGGCTGAAGGTTTGATTAGCTTTAATTTAGTTTCGTTTAGGGTGGCTTTTTGGCAGCTTCTTAAAGCAGTTTTTAATTAAAAATCTGTCTTAAGAAGCTATAAGAAAGTCGAGCCAAATGAAGCTTTAGTTATAGTTTACTTTGTTTAGGTGATGGATGACGCCATATATATGTATGTGTGGAACTGGATTTCAGTGAAATTTGGTGATTAGAAGTATTTGACATCATTTACTCTTTGATGTCACATTTGTGGTACTTCGTTGATTCTCGACGGTTTAAAATGTGTTCTTTTTAGTGTTACTATGTGAAAATGTTGGAAAAATCTGCAATTTATGATGTTTGGGGGCTTTGAGGGAATTCAAATTTCATTCATATAAAGATCATATTCAGGACTTGGCTTGAAAAGTTATAGGGGCTGTTTGGTAGCGGGTTTTAAGCATGGCTGCTGTAAATTTGTAACCTCTGTAAATAAATCTGGGTTTATATACCTTCTTTTTGTTCTTAGTAAATCTTGGATCTACTAAGGGCATCTTCAACCGAGAACTCCATTTTTCACGGCAAAATACAACAAAATTCTAAAATGCCATAATTCTGCTCCAATGGAACATCATTTTAGGTGTTTCTGTGAAGGTAACGATCATTCTCCCTTTTCACGGAGTTGCAAAGTTCTCACGAGGCAGCCTTGGCGTGGAGTTCTCTGGAAGTTATTGTGTCTTAGGGATATCATATTTGCTTCGCAGCGGTTATTACTTTCGATCCGTCTTCCTCAGAGGAGGCATAGAAAGCTGTTTTTTTAGGGACTCTTTCAACATACTACTTCATGTGAAGCATGGGAGGCTGAAGCAAGAAGGAAGAAATGGCGATCAGGAAAAACAACAACAAATAAATGCCAATGAGGAAAAGTAACAAGAACAAAGAAATTAGTTTAGTAACTATTAGAGTAGTTAAATCTGCGACTTCATTAAGCTAATTCATGTAATTAATTAGTTGTTTCACTCTGTCCAATCAGGACAGGACACGTGTACCTATCTATCTACTCTATACATCTATATATGTACCTCCTCTGTACCGAGAACATCAAGGGAAAATAATAAATCATTTCTTCTCTACTTACTGTTCTTCTTTCTCCTCTCCGGCTAAGCACACTATGAGAAATCTTGATTCTTAGTTTCTACATGGTATCAGGCCTTTCTTTCCGTTCTCTTCTGTGATCTCAAGATGTCGACGTCCATCTCTGCCGCTCCTTCGGTCGCCGAGCACCCATCCAACACCTCAACGGAAATCTCACTGATCTCACCGTCGCTCAAGTTTGTCGTCTCTAATCTCAAGACCCTTGTTCCAAACCAGTTATCGTCGGATAACTATCCGATCTGGCGTCATCAGATAATCAAGCTCCTTCGTGCAAATGATTTCGACAACTTTCTTGCTCCTCCGGATCCGCCTCTCGATCCGACAGATTCTTCCGCCGCAGCGACTCTCAAACACTGGCGTATCATCGACCAGAACCTCCGAGCCGCACTATGCTCGACAATCTCGCCACCAGTTATTCCCTACATTTTGCATTTGGACACTACTCACGAAATCTGGCACTTTCTTGAAAATCAATTCCAGGCTACCAGCCGGTCCAAGGTCATACATCTCAAAAATGAGCTCCATCATATCTCCATGAAGAATCTTTCCATGGTTCAGTACTTGACCGAGATCAAGAAGCTGGTTGATCAGATCGCATCGGCCGGCTCAAACATTGACTCGGAAGATATAATTCTGTACATCTTGAATGGATTGCCACCGGCATATCAATCATTCAAAACTTACGTCCGTAATGCTCCCTCCCAAATCCGCCTGGACAATCTTTACGCAATGCTGATCAGCGAAGAAATTCATATCAACGCTGACGCCGCTCGAAGCTCTGCGGATGTTGTACAGCAAGCGGCTCTCTATGCGAATCGTGGACGCGGTCGTCGTAACAGGGGACGCCCTCATCCTTCGTCTCAATCCTACAACGGTCGAAATGCGCCTCACCAACCGTCCCCTCACATTTGTCAAATCTGTGCCAAGAAAGGTCACACCGCAGACGTATGTTGGCATCGCATGAATGCCAACTACACCCCTCAATCTTCAACAACCAAGCAAAACAGCGCTCTGGTGGCCAACTCAGATACACCGTCCTATGACTGGTACCTAGACTCAGGTGCCTCCTCTCACATGACAAACACCGCAGAGAATCTTGCTCAATCTACCACCTACTCCGGCTCCGATGGCGTCTTTATCGGGGATGGCAGGAATATCCCTATTGCTCACTCGGGCACGGGCATTCTTCCCACCCCGACCCGTAAGCTCTTTTTATCCAACTTACTTCATGTGCCTAATATCTCTCATAACCTCATCTCTATCTCAAATCTTGTTCAAGATAATAACATTTTCGTTACATTTGACCCCATGGGTTTCGTTTTCAAGGATCTGACGACAAATCAACCAATTCTACGCGGTCCATGTAGCTCCGGACTCTACCGTCTCCTGCCACCGCCGACAACAACACCGTCTCCGTCTGCGTTTCAGGCTTCCCACGCAAATAGATCTAACTGGCATGACCGTCTCGGCCATCCCAACTCAAGGACGCTACATCAAATAGCTCAAAGCAATCCCAATCTTAGCATTTTCCTTCCTACTAATTCTTGTACTACATGTATACAATGCAAATGTCACAAACTACCATTTGAATTGTCTAAATCTAGAACGAAATGTCCATTAGCACTCTTGCACGCTGATGTATGGGGTCCGGCCCCGGTTCCCTCAACTCAAGGCATTCGTTACTTTCTAATTATTGTAGACGATTTCTCTCGCTATACATGGCTTTTTACACTATCACAAAAATCGTCCGTCTATACCGTGATTAAACACTTCATTACTTTTATTGAAAATCAAACCAACAGCAGGATAAAAGCTCTTCGATCATACAATGGCACAGAATTTGTCAACAACCAGATGAACGAACTTCTTCGCTCTAAAGGAATCAGGCACCAGCTATCATGTCCTTATACACTTGAGCAGAACGGTGTAGCCGAACGCAAGAATCGCCACATTCTCGAAACAACTCGATCTCTCCTCCATCGTGCACATCTCCCTCATTATCTCTGGCCGGAAGCTAGCTCCACTGCAGTATACCTGATAAATCGAATGCCATCTCCGAACACTCAGAACATATCACCTCTGCAGCTAATGTTCAACATCGTTCCCAGCTACAAACATCTGCACACGTTTGGCTGTGAATGTTTTCCCTTGCTCCCTCGGCACGAGCGCAACAAACTTCAACCAAAAGCTCATTCGTTCATCTTCCTTGGATACTCTGATGTCCACAAAGGCTATAAATGCCTTAACCAGGACTCCAACTCCATAATCATCTCTCGCAATGTTACATTTCTTGAGGATTCATTTCCATTTAAAACTAACACTTCCTCTTTACAGCATAAAGCAGATGAACCTCCATCCAACATGCTGCTTCCTACATCCAAAGCTTCCACAGTTAGCCCACCGCACATGGAACCTACTCCTCCATCATCGGTTCAGCCCATATCGTCATCGCAGTCTCCTCTGATCCAGCGTACCCCGGCCGATTCAGATCAACCACTAAATCATCAACAATATATACCTGACCCACTACCCTCAAAACATCCGATGGTTACACGAACGCAAACAGGCTCAATCAAACCTTCTCGCCGGCTCAATCTCCTCACTAGGTGCTTGTCCGCACCCGAACCTGATCCAACTACCTTCAAGGATGCCTCCAAGCATCCGGAATGGCGTCAAGCCATGGCAGAGGAATTCACAGCACTACAACAACAAGGCACATGGCAACTCGTTCAACCTCCCATCAAAGTTCCCATACTGGGATGCAAATGGACCTTCCGGAAGAAGTTCAACTCGGACGGATCCATCGCTAGGTTCAAAGCTCGTCTCGTAGCTCAGGGAAATCAACAAGAACAAGGCATCGACTTCGGCGAGACATTCAGTCCGGTAGCTAAACTACCGACCATCCGTGTGCTCTTCACCATGGCTCTCTCCAATGGCTGGCCCGTCCAGCAGTTGGACGTCTCAAATGCATTTCTTCACGGCATTCTCACCGACACAGTCTACATGTCTCAGCCAAGAGGATTTGTCGATCATAACTATCCCAACCACGTCTGTCATCTCCAAAAAGCCATTTACGGCCTCCGTCAGGCACCACGCCAGTGGTATACAACCTTCACTCAGTTTCTACTCACCATCGGCTTCAAGTACAGTCAAGCAGATCCATCTCTGCTCACCTTCACTCAGCATCAAACACAAATCTTTCTCTTAGTCTACGTGGATGACATTCTCATCACTGGAAATAACAACGCAGCAATTTCCACTGTGTTAACCAAACTTCAATCTCAATTCAACATGAAGAACCTCGGCCCAGCGCACCACTTCCTCGGCATTAAAATTCAAACTCTCACAGATAAGTATTTCCTATCTCAATCTTCCTATGCTTTGTCCATCCTCCAAAGTGTTAGTTTAGCCGATTGCAATCCACTATCTAACCCATCGTGCACCAAACTACCCGATCAGGTACCCGACGACGCCACTCTATCCGATCCGAGCACATACAGACGAGTTACAGGATCTCTACAGTACCTCACCCTCACACGTCCTGACATCGCGTACGCCGTCAACGTTCTCTCTCAACATATGCACGACCCATCCTCCCAACACGTCTATCTCCTCAAACGCTTACTCCGATACGTCAAAGGAACACTTACATTCGGTCTACCGATCCACAAAGCACCGCTGACTCTAACCACTTACTCCGACGCCGACTGGGCCAGTGATCCCACAATGCGAAAATCAACTACAGGTCACTGTACCTTCCTTGGGGATACACTCGTGTCATGGGTCGTCAAGAAACAAACCACCGTGGCCAGATCCTCAACGGAATCCGAGTATCGCGCGCTCGCAGCGGCCACGGCAGATATCATTTGGCTGAAACGACTGCTGAACGATTTCTCCATTCCTCATTCCCAGCCCGTGGATCTATTCTGCGACAACATGTCGGCCATCGCCCTTGCGCACAACCCCGTGTTCCACGCCCGGACGAAGCATATAGAGATTGATCACCGCTTCCTTCGAGATCACATTCAGAATCAGGTTCTTCGTCTTCTTCCAATAAGCACCACGTATCAGATCGCAGATCTACTAACCAAGCCTCTCTCCACTCCCCGGTTCAAGGAACTTCGATCCAAACTTACTGTTCAAGATGAACATTCCGTTTGACAGGGGATATTAGAGTAGTTAAATCTGCGACTTCATTAAGCTAATTCATGTAATTAATTAGCTGTTTCACTCTGTCCAATCAGGACAGGACACGTGTACCTATCTATCTACTCTATACATCTATATATGTACCTCCTCTGTACCGAGAACATCAAGGGAAAATAATAAATCATTTCTTCTCTACTTACTGTTCTTCTTTCTCCTCTCCGGCTAAGCATACTATGAGAAATCTTGATTCTTAGTTTCTACAGTAACTTGTACTTAAATTTAATATTTAAATAAATAATCGCCTTAAATTGTAGATTTAATAATTATTTTATCAAAAATTTTTGGGATTTACATATCGAGGATTCATTAAACACAGATTTAAAACTCATTGTTAGTATGTGTGAAATTTGATTATGTCGATCAATCGGGTTGATTGTTGCCATGAATTATGACTCAATTTGTCGTGCTCATTGGAGGGTGTACATGGGGGTCCTTCCTTTGCTTTGGTTCAGGTGTTTTGTGGCTGAATTTTTTTAATACAATATCCCAACATTGTACCCGTACCCTAATGTGTTATGTACTAGAGTGTCTTAGTGTTGTATAGTTCACTTAAAGAAAAGGCAGAAAACAAAGTGTTGCAGCACTAAAGATCTAGTGTTACGGTGCTGTCAGACATGTTGGAGACGGAGCGTAGAGTGTCGTGATGCTCCAAACTAGCACAGTAGCGTTGCAAGGCCGACTTTATAATTTTTCTTTCTCATTTTTTTTTTAAAGGTGGTATCATTTGGTGGTATGTATTATATCTCTTTATTTATTCATATGTAGGAATAATGTAAGAGAGAACTATAGCAAGGAGAGAGTGAGAGAGGAGAAATTTTTTTTTTTATGAAAGGAGAAGAAAGAAAAGAATAAAAGCTTTGTCCTGCTAATAATTATCTGGGATGCACATGTAATAATACCAAGAGAAAAGCTGAAAAGATCCAAAGCTGGCTAAACAATTTGCCTGGTTTGAAATTTTGAATGAACACAACTCCCCTTGGCCTATTGGTTGAGAGCTTAGGCTTTCAACTAAGAGGTCCAAGGTTCGAGTCCATGTGTATGCGTTGTGTGTGTGAGTTTGTCTTAAATGGCCTAAATGTCCCAAAAAAAATTTTTGAATGAATTATTAAACTTGTCTTTTTTTTTTCTAATAATTATTTTTGTGCCACAAATATGTGCTCTTTTTTGTAAAAAAATAATATTAGATTGAGATTTCATTTGATACAGTTTTTTTATTGGTTTTTAAAACAATTTTTGGTACAAAATTAAAAAATTATTTTAAAAAGTATTAAATTCCGTCACAAATATTTTCTCTCATAGATTTCATTTTTTTTTTATAAAATAATTTTTTAGTATAATAAAAAATTGTTTACTAAAAAATTATTTTTGGAAGCATAAAAAAAGCCATCACAAAACAATGCCTAAAGCTTCATTTCATTTGGGATAATTTTTTTATCGTTTTTTAAAATAAACTTTTAGCATAATAATTTTTTAAATTAAATATTTTATATTAAAAAATTTATTTTAAAAAGTGGTAAAAAAGTTGAATATTAGATTTAGCATTAAATTAAAAAAAAAAAAAAGTTTTGAATTATAAACATTTGGCAGGAATCCCTCTATTGCAGTATGAATTCCCTTTTTGCATTTTAGTTTGAAATTCCAAACACAACATTTTATATTCAAAATGGGAAAAAAATTACAATAAAACTCCTTTAAATTGGCCTTTGATTAGAAGGAATAATTATTACGTCCTCCGACCGGATGCAGAGGAGCATCCGGTCGTAGGCAAAAAAACTCGGTACCGCGGTGTACCGAGTTTTTTGAAAAACTCGATACACCTCGGTACCGCCTTTTTTTTGCCTAGGACCGGATGTTTCTTGCATCCGTTCAACCGAACAAAATAAAAGCTCGATTAGAAGTAATTAAATGGAGGATGGTAAGCTAAGCTTCTTGAATGAATCTTGTAATTGCCGCCTAAAGAGACAAACTAATAATGGTTATACGTTAATCTGCTTTCCGAGCATATACGAAGATTAGTTTTAAATGACTTTAATAATAAGTTTGGTTGGTGAGCTTCAGACTCCATCGCGCTATTGTTCTTATGCTTTTATGATATGGTTGATCGGCGTGAATTCGCAGTAGGATCGAGAATCAATAGTAGGACTGCAAACGAACCCTGCAAACGAATCGAGCCGAGTCGAGTATGTGAGTGTTCATGTTTGTGTTCATTTCAAGTTTGGTTCATGTTTGTTCGAGCTTTAGCGTTGGTGTTCATGTTTGATTCATTTAAATTAAGGAGTGTTCATGTTCGGTTCATGTTCAATTCATGTTCGTTCGTTTAGTGTTTATCGTGCTTGTTCACGAACATATTTAACGAATTTTTTTTAACTATCAAACAAACACGTTCATGAACATATCTATGAACAAACACATTTATAATAAAAGAAATTGTTTATGTAACAAAGGTAATGATTATTTATATTTATTAATTCTATAGTCAAATATTAATTATTTTTATCGAGCTTTAAAATCGAACACGAATTTAGCTTTTATCGAGCTTCTTATCAAGCTTAATGTCGAGCTTGTTCACGAATTTCAAATGATGTTGTTCGCGAACATAAATGAGCCGAACGTATTAGTATTCATGTTTGTTTATTTAAGAATCGAGTATTTAAAATATTGTTCAACTTTTTTTGTTTAGCTAATTAAACGATCGCAAACGAGCTTTAATCGAACCGAACAAGGAGTAGCTCGTCGAATGTTTGGTTCGCTTGCAACGCTAATCAATAGGGCTTTTTGGATTGCATTCGAGCTGCGCTTTGGTGTGTGACAAGGAAAAAATTATTCTGTGCGGATACCGGATCGTTCGGAGGTAAATCAGAATGCGCCACATCATCTGGTACACAGCGTTGCACAGTCGTGATACACAACAAACGGGTGACTTGGCACATTTTTATTCAACTCCGGACGGCGTCCGTATCCGCACAAAATAATTTCAGGTGACAAGGAGAGGATAAAAAGTTTCACCATCAACAAAACCCAATACATCCTCCTAATAGAAAGATAAATATAAAACATTGAAAGGTAACTAACATTTGTAGATTATCCGATAGTTCTATTTGGTAGGCATTGTCATTAATATATTTAATAAGGAAAAATAGTCCATCCACCTTAAGTTTAACAAGATTACAATTCTTGTCTTGGCATTGTTGACAAATTTAGTTTTCCACCATGAAGTTAGTCACTACATTTTCACCGTTACCGCTATCAATAACAAGATTACAAACTTTGTTGTACATATTGCATAGAAAATATTACTATCAACCCCGTGATCTAATGGAAGAATTGAATTCCTAAACTTAAGTTCCTCGACCATTATATAACACACTAGAGCATACTAAGAAATCGAATATAATAAATAGCAATAACAACCATCTAAATTCTTATTTCTAAAATAATTCATGTACAAATAGTCTAGTTTAAATTGATTTTATACATCAAAATATGAAAAATGAATTACAAAATATCTTAATAGAAAAGCCTAACCGAATTATACCTTATGACCTCACTCTATTGGGCTCTTCCCTTTCCCTAAAATGTTAGAAATCAACATAGTGAGTATTTACAACTCAAGAGGCATACCCAAGTCCTATTATCAATACCAATATTTGTAATTTATAAATAAAAGGTTTGAAATATTAAATTCAAGTAAACATGAAGTGACTATTATTTTTCTAAAAAGAGGTTAGAATTTACTTTTTATAGATGCATAATTTTCTTGCACTTTTACATTGATATCAAAATGTATTGGTCTCTAGAATAGAATAGAGTACGTACTTTTATACACAATTTCAAAGTTTACTTATACGGAAGTAACAAATCATACTTATTTTCAAAACATTTTTTTTTATAATTGAACTTATTCCATTTCCCAAAATATCCTTTATATTTAACTTATTTTATTTAATAGAATATGCAATTATATGCAAAGTAATATACATGTCACAATGTCTACTTATAACTCCACTTCCATTTATGTATCCCACATTCAACCTCCACTAGGTCAAGGAGACCATCATAAATCCCCTCATAACTCCACTTATATGTATATATCTTAAACCTCCCTAGTCCGTCTAAGACAGATGACGTCATAAGTTAGAAGCAACATAGAATAGAAAGTTGGACCCATAAAAGATAATTTGCAATGCACTTTATCAACCTCTCACATCAGAACATCGACTATATGATCATAAATGTAAATGCAAAGCTTTACAGAATTAACATAGAAACAAGATGTTGAGTATAATCATTAACACATACATATCACATTAAAGACACATCACATTAGAAGAATGATACGTATGCAATTTACTCATATTTCCCAACTTTCACTATTTAGATAACCATTTACAAATAACCTTTAAAATATCATTTTACAGCTTTTTAATGATTTATAGCTGATATTAGAAATGCCAACTTTTAGCTAAAAATACTCAGTTTCATATAGAACAAACTAACAATTGAAAAATTATTTCTTATAATCAAAATATCTACAATACAATATTTTATAACATTTTAGAAGTTACACTTTCAAAAGTTTGTTATACTCATTAAAATGTATTTTTACTCTACGAATCTCAAACTATGGCCTCCAATTCTCTGTCTTTTTTTTCTCTCGTCCTCCTTTTCTCTTCTACTCTTCTTTTTCCGACGGATAGCTAGGGTGAGGGGTGAAATGGTAAATGCATTCATATTTTTATTATATAAAAGATGCTTTAGTGAACATTGTCGTGGCACTTTGACATGCAGTGTGAGGTCAAATGTTGTGGATTCTCTTAGACTCATTCAAATCGAGAACTTAGCGTCGCAACACACCATTAATCCTTACCACAATTCAAAGAGGTAGCGTCACAACGCTCCTTACAACATTTGATCTCTAATAGTTCATTCTCCTCATTTCTAATTTATTCAAATTTAAATTGGACCTTAAATAACTAAACTTTCAAAATAAAACTGAAATAGGTTAGGAGTCATACTAGATTAAGTTTAATTAACTAAGTTTTAAAACAACAGGTGTTACAGTCGTTGTGACGAAGCCATTCTTGTTGGTGGTCATATTGGATATTTAGGTGTCAGAATACTAGTAATTCCCCTTCATCCACTTGCAATACTTGTTCGTCTTCAAGATTTTCTACTGTATTTCCAAAGAAGAGGTGGCTTCTTGCGACAATTCTTCATTTAGTGTGACCAATCAAGGGGGGATGTTCTGTAACTCTTATTGAATCCTTGTATAGTTGCACCTGTTCTAACTTGTGGTGATTATTAGAACATAAATTCCTGTATCATTTAATCTGTCTTGACAGGTGGCAACTTCTGATCAGCTTAGCTACCTTTATGTCTATTCCTATTTCCTATATATAGAGACCTGATCTGCACTTCAAAGATACGCAAAATATATTTTCTGGTTTCATTTCATCGTCTTCCCTGTTTTCAGTATTTCCTTTTCTTCTTCATCCTTCGGTATGTTCTTGTTCTTCAGTGATAAGAGCGATACAGTGAAATTTTGGCATTCATATTTTCTGCATGTGTAAAGTTTTCTTTATGCATGAGCGTGTTTGAATATGTTTTAAAGTTAGTCATTGGGGTGTGCATTTATGCAAAATCTGAATTTTTTTCCCGAGAAGGCAATACTAGGCTAGCAACACTACAACATTAAGCTCTCCAACAAATTTTTGGAAAATGAACTAATGCTGCGGCGCTGGAGTTGAGCGTTGCAGCGTTGTTCTCTTCAGAGGGGAGCACTGCGGCACTGCAAGGTCGAGCACTACAACGCTAACTCAAATTTTTATAAAATTATCCAAATCCATTTTCATTTCATTTTTTATCAAAAATATTAACCCTTGATTAGCTGGCTAGAGAGAGAAATAAAGAATTATAGTGCGAGACAGTCAAGTTTGTAGCACCTTCGATTCATTTCCTATTATCGGGCAAGTTCAAAAAAGGGAAAATTTTTAGACTAAGCATGATTATAAATTATATTAAGAGCTTAAGCATATTTATAAAAAAATTTAAAAATAGGCAAAGTCGCCCGTTAAACGGGCGACTTATGCTTTGACTAGAATAGTCAAGATCCGACGTGGTGATGATGTGGCGAGATCTAAGATCGTTTAACGGGCGATTTATAAGTCGCCCGTTTAACGGGCGACTTTATGCTAATACTTTAATACCCAAAATCCTTCCCGATCTCATTTCCTTCACTTTCCCCTTCTGCAGCCGTCGCCATCGGGAAGTTCGGAGTCGCCGATCTCGCCATCAAGTGTTTAGGTAAGGTTTTATTTTTAATATTTGCGGTTTATTATGTTTAGTATTTGAGGTGTTGTACAAATTTGGTTAAAAATGATCTTATTTGAGTCTTTTTAGTTTATTTCTCAATTTTTTTGGTAGATCTATTAGTTTGTCTAATTTTGCTAGAGTTAGTTGTAATATTGTTTGAAAGAACTAGATATAGAACATAGATTTTGTTAAAACTTGGTAGATATAACGAATTAGTCTTTGTATATTGCTATAAATTGAAAAGCAATATTTTTGTTAATATATAATAATTCTTTATTTAATTTATAATTCTTTAAAATAAATTTTATAAGAGCTAAATTGTAATGAAGTCTTTTCATACTTGTAAAATTCAATGAATTTTAATTATATTTTAGTAGTCTTTAGAATAATTAAAATATTAAGTATTTTGTAATTTGTTCATTTTGCATAGTGATACGTACGAGTTGGGGAATAATGAGTGGACGTGGTGCGACCTTTGTGCTTATGTATGGAGGTGAATTAAAAGTGGACACCAATTTCACGCCAAGCTATTTTGGGGGTAGGAGTCGACCCCTACATGTGCCAAGAAATTGCAACTTAGAACAGCTTAAATTTAGGATACTTAGAGCACTGAAGTACGATCCTTCAAAGTATTTTGTAAAGTTAGTATGTCGGGTGCCTGTTGGAAATGAGTATGTCGCTTCGGAAGTTGAGGATGATGAAGTTTGTGAAGTTCTGTTATGCCAAGCTGCAACAGAATTGCTTATAATGTACGTTGATGTCGAAGAGATTGAGGTGTTAGGAGATAATACTAACCCTCCAAATTTACAAAGATACGAAACTTCATGCCCAGCAGAAAGGGATGATGTGGTCGCTGGTCCTTCAAGGGTAGAACCAGTAGAAGAGTTACTTGACTGGTAAGTTCCCAATATCACATATTACTAATTATTTAGTACAATTTTTTTCTTATTCATTTGTTAAATAATCATATTCATCTCAATGTAGTTATACAGAGAATCAGGAAACACAGGAACCTCCACTTCCTTATACACAATCAATTCCTTCGGATCATTGCCATTAGTAGAAGTGATTGTATGTGTGTATTTGATCTATTATATGGTTGATGTAACTTAAACATTTGTTGAACTCCTGCTATGAACAACTACTACTTATGTGATAATTTTGCATAACTTGTTGAATTTTTTTTAGATGGTAAAAATTGGTCAGAAATTATATATATATTTTTAAATGATATAGAGTGCTTTTGTTTATTCAACATAGCTAAAAATAAATTGTTTTCTATAACAACTTTAAGGTTTGATTTGGGACAATTTTCTTATTGTTATCTAAAGAAATTTTATACTACAAAAAATTTTTAAACTAGATTTACAAAGCAGTAAAAAACCAAGGTATATAGTAGCATTTTTATAGTTATATATATTTTTATAGTAGCATTACAAAGCAGTAAAAAACCAAGCTCAAATTAGATTTTAGTCTTGAAGAGTCTTGTTTCCCAACCAAGCACCTGAGCATATTGAAACTAAATAATTCGTAACATAAGCATATTGAAACTAAATAATTCGTAACATAAGCATGAAATACATAAACAGCTGAACTAGCGTCGCCTACGTGGCCTCTGTGGCAATGCATCAGTGTCTGGAGTGTAATGCTGAGGCGGTCGTCGTGGCCTTTGACGTAGCATGTGTTGTTCCTCCTCAGGTGCTTCTTCCTCAGCTATGTCATCTGTATGAATCGAGCTCGCTACGAAATCTGGGCTGAGGTATGCTTCCAAATCCGTTGGCACCTGGCTGCTGAAGAGGTCCGTAGAGGGCCCTTGATCAGGATAAGAGGACGGTCCAGCATATCCACTGTACTGGTGAGGAGGTTCCTGGGTCATGGAGAATGGTGCATCATGCTCACCTCTATCCTCAAAATATCCTTGATCTTGAATATACATCTGCCTACGCAAACCACGACAAAGCTCTGCAATTGTGTTTATGTCCCTCTGTTATGGTGTATCATCAGTACCATTGAAGTGTTGCTGCAATGCTTGTTCAGTACCCAGGAAAAAATCCCTCTGAATTAACCAAAAAGATATGTTACCAGAAGAAGGAAATTATTTCAAAAAATTATAGTATATTAAATTTGAACTTACCAGAAGGCGCTCTGAGGGAGCTCTAGGATAGGCCGTTGTTGGAGGCTCAACAGGTGCCTTTAACATGTAAAGTGTTTCCCATGACTTGTACCAGTGTATGTACTGATGAATTGAGTAGGTGTTATGATGGTCCAGTAAATCTCCTGTAACAATGAATCCACGCCTACTCTCCCATACATCAATATGTGCTTGGTGGTACAACATCCAATCCATGTCAGGTTTCCCACGACCATCTACCCGTTTGAAGCTTGGATCCATTGGTTGGATGTCAGTTTGTGGGCATAAGCCAAATTGCCGTAGGACTCTATCCGGCAAGTGCCACTCAACCCTCTTCCAACTGATCAGAGGCACTCGTGCAGTCCAAATGTCCGCCCCTGACAGACAAATCTGTGCAACCTGTGCTTGAATATCGGGCGTATATGGTTGCCAAATTACCTATTTTTGTAAAAATTAGATTAGTAAATGTGAAATAAAGAGTTAATTTTTCAATTCAGATGTTTAAGGAGATACCTGACTATCTAGTAAACCATCGAGCTTATCTCTAAAGGTAATGAGATTTCCGACCGGCAATTCTCTGAGACGATCCTCATTCCACCTATTACATTAACATTGTAAATAAGAATTTATTGCATGTAGTATTAATAAAATTTATTAATTAAAATTTTCTCATACCTGAACCCAACACTTAGTCCATCAAGTTCCACTGGAAAGGGAACACGAAGCAGTGGTCGTCCTACATGCAGATGCTCCCAAGCTCAGATTTGTAACAAATTGATGCATCCCGCTATGTTGGCTCTACTAGGCCGTGTTGCTTCTCCCAACTCTCTATACAAATGGGCTAAAACTGCTCCTCCAAGAGAGTATGTACTGAATACTGCTAAATCCTCCATAATAGTCAGGTATTGTAAATGTATCTCTGAACCTGAAGTATCTGGGAGAAGGTGACAACCCAATATGAACAAAATGTAAGCTCGGACATGCCTCCAAAAATCCATATCATTCAGGTCCAAGTACGAGTCACGCCAAAATGTCCAACGCAGCCATCTAAGGGGAATACAAGTCTGTGCATGTGCCTGTCCCATACGAAACCTTGAGGTGATGCGATGATCGAATGGGTCCCGGTATACAACATCTGCCAGTGGATGGCTCCCAAGCAGGTCATCACAGCAGTCTGGCCAACTAAGCCAGCGTCTCCCAGCTCCAACAACAGTATGACCTACCAGTGCAGGACCATCTATATTGACTCCCAAAATCATAGCAACATCCTGCAAGGTAATGGTCATCTCGCCAACGGTCAGGTGAAAACTATTAGTCTGAGGAGACCACCTCTCCACTAAGGCTGTCAGCAAATGGTGGTCCATCCGTAAATATCTCATATGGCTAACACAATCTAGCCCAACCAATCTTAAAGCTTCCATAAACCTTGGGCAATTCACCGGCCAATCATGCACCATTAGAAGATGCGATGCTACTTCCAAAATTGTTCCCTACAAAGACATATAATAACTTAGATTAAGCTTTAATATTTGACATAATCTTATTAACTTAGTAAAAAATTGGAATTACCCCATCAGGATGTGCAGCTTTATGTGTACCAAGCAATGAAGCTATGTTAGGATGGATCTGAGTTGGAGGGGGTGCTTCTCTAGTACCCTCTCCGGAAGGCTCACCAGTTGTCCTTTTCTTTCTGCGACGTCGTTGGTCTGATGCCATTTAACCTGAGAACAAAATAATAATTAATAATAGCAGAAGTATACATCAATTCTACAAATTATTATGCTACAGTAAAAAACACAAAACACATGTTGTTTGATTAAAATGGTAAAGTTTTGTAGTGAATTTTGGTATAAAATTTAAGATTTAGTACACTTAAATACATAAAATTAGTACACTTAAAAGACAATTTTAATACAACCAAAACAGATTGGAGATCATAATAGAAATGATTGCATAGCATATTAAATATTATTTGATACATGATTTAATCAAATCAAAACAAAAATCTCTGTTTAGTAAAAATGCAAATTGCACATAAAACCCCTCTGTTACAATTGATTAGTAAATATATATTAAAAAATTCAATCATGTTAACTTTATCTTTTAATTTGAAATAATGATAAAATTGAACTGAACTAAATTAAACAGAAAGCTAAATTTAAAATATTAGAAAGAGGAAGCTAATTATAAAAAGAATAAAATGATAAAAAAATTCATATAAAATTTCAATTTTGAGAAACTAATTTAAAATTCATAAAATTCAAAATAAATTTATGCAATTAAATATACCATAAAGAATAATAAATTAAATTAATAATTCAATTAACATTCGATATTCATTCACAAATTAAATGACCTAAATTTTAAAAAATCATTAAAAGTTTAATTAAATTAAGAAAAATATGAAATGAATTCCTATGAATTCATAAATTTATAAAAACGATAATCTACATCAAATCAAGCAAAATTAAATCTAAAATGAAAGTTCTCTTGAAAATTTCTTAATAGGTTAAGTAATGTAAATGATGCAAAACATTAAAATAAATAAATTCAAAATTATTTAAGAATGAAATAAATTTAAAATTTAAAATCAAAGTAAAATAAAAAATAATACTAAAATCATTATGTATAAAATTTAGCCTTAAGGTTGATTTGAAGATTGATACTCTAAAAATGCATCTAAAAATAAGAAATTTAGTATAATAAAATTAAGTTTTATTCAAAGAAGCTAAAAATTATTAACCTTAATAAATTACAATAATTTATGATTTTTTGAGAGTTAAAAAATTTAATGAATATGATTTATAATTATTTTAATGAAGTTATCAAAATTTAATGAAGTTCAAAAACTAACTTTAAATAAACTATTATTTAATCCTAAAAAATATAATAAAGATCATTTATAATTATTTCAAACTTTAATTAATAATTAATTTGAAGATTAGCACAATACCGAACATCATAGAAAATAAAGCATATAGCAAATAGTTCTAAATAAAATATACAAAGCATATAGCAAATAGTTACCACACATTAAAAAAAATTATACAATTCTTACACATTAAAGTAGCATCAAACGATAAATGTTGCAAATAGTTACCACACATTAAACCATACAGTCTAGACCTGATATTTTGTTACATACGTGTGGCACATGCTTTGTTGCAGATTGTCCCAACCCACGTCTCGAAGGTCATAGCCAAACCGATTGGAGCTACAGGTGTACTAATTCCTAAGCAGCATATGCATATGTGATTGGAGCTGTGACTGTGTTGGACAACACCTCATCTTGCACTCAAACTCATAATGTAGGTCCTGCCAATCCTCAAGTTTGAAGAACTCTCTCAGCTGACCATCAGGTTTTACCTCCTTCATCCGATCTTTATAAAATTTTTTAATAAATTTGTCATATCTCGAACACCAACTACGATAAAAAATGACATGCTCATGATCAAGGTGACTACAGTCGATATCTGGTGGTGAATAACCCTCATCTCGGTGGCGTTTCAGCTCGTGGTATCGCATCTGTAAGAAGTAAGGGCTAACAAAATGACCGTTAACCTCTCTGAACCTAATTTCAAGTGATTTCCAACCCGCAGCATTTAAAAAATTTTGTGTCCTGAAAAGTTTTACCACGATCAACTCAGCATGTATAGCCCAAAGCTTATCATCCTCTTCTTCTGACCATTTGTGGAGACAACACCGAAAAATCTCATTTGCATTCGCCTTTCGCTCTAATGGAGTATCACCAGCTCGTGCTATAGAAGCATGAATCCTACGACTTTCTTCATCAAATCTTTCTTTGTTGGGTACTCCTTTTAGCATCTCCATATATGTCCAACTCATTTTGAGTGACGTACAACTAGATGACATAGGAATCCAATGCTTTCAATGACATCTCCTAACAGAGGAATCCAATGTTCTCATTAAAAGTTTCAATACATGTAAAAATATTACATATACGCAAATGATAACAACAAATATAAAAGCTTCAATGCATGTGAAAATATTACATATATGCAAATGAGAACTACAAACATAACGCAAATGAGACGTACAAACATAAAAATCACTTAAATACATGTGAAAATACAGCAGTTGACACAAATAAAGCCTAGTTCCTACGACTGAATCTAGTTGGGCAAGTGGCATTGTTATGTCCAGCTAAGTGACAAGCTCCGCATAACCTGCTACTCCCTGCTTGTGCCTCGTCCATCGTATTGCGACAACGATTTGTTCGTGGACGACCAGATCTTCTTCGATAATTTGGTGGGAGTAGTGGCATCAATCCAGGGATTAGGTTATGCTCTCCCCATTCATCCTTATTAGGGATATGGTGAAATTCTCCAGAATAACTTAATTTGTAGTTATTTATCGTGTAGTAGGGAGAAACATATTCGAAATGTGTTCGTCTTAACAATGCTAAACAACAGACCACATGTGAACATGGCGAGTGATACAACATAGATTTTTCACAACTGCACTTGCACCTCCTCCCGTCTAGTATGTCGACACGGTATGATCTAGACGACATGTCAACAACTTGAAATTCATTCAAGTTAAGCCGGATTGGCTCAGGCATTCGTCTAGCCTCCTCCTCAACTTTTTTTAGTAATGTATGAACACGTGGAGCGAAGAAGTTATTGTTTTGTTGCTCCTCCGTTGCAATGAATTCCAACCTCCTCATAAACATTGAAATAATGTTATAGTATATGGCCGTAATCAAGGCCTGTATCGGCAATCCTCTTGCTCGCTTTAAAACTCCATTGAAAGACTCTACAGCATTAGTTGTCATTACCCCAAATCTAAATCCACCATCATTTATTAAAGACCAACGACTTACATCACGGTCTACTAGCCATTGATGGATGTCCACTTTGATCCTCCTCATGTCTTCCATACATCTATTAAAAAAGGCTTTATCATCTGTATTTCCTGCTGCGTACATTTTTTGACACAAAAAATCAACGTCTTCTATTCTCATCTGTCGTATTGCTTTCTTAAAATTCTCACGTAGATGTCTTAGGCAGTGTCGATGAGCAACATTAGGAAAGATTTCCCTACAACCTCTAACCAAACCAGCATGCCTGTCTGATATGATACAGAGATTATGCCTGTTCGTAACTACAGGGAGTAGCTCATTCACTTGTCTTAAAAATCAAATCCATGATTCGGTACACTCTGATTCAACTACAACAAATGCAAGTGGATATAGACCATTATTAGCATCCATACCTATCGCAGTTAATAATGTCCCCCTATATTTACCGAGTAGGAATGTGCCATCAAGAGAAAGAACTGGCCGACAATATTTCCACCCAGTAATAGATGGACCAAATGCCCAGAATAGTCTTTGGAACCTATTTGTCTGTGTGCTTTGAATTCGATATACCGTACCAGGCATTACAGAGGCAACAACATCCATTAACAAATTAAGAGTGCGATAAGACTCCTCCCAACTGCCAAAAACTACTTTTATTACCTTCCTCCGGGCATCCCAAGCCTTCATGTATGACACTTTAATATTGAACTTCGATTCCATACGACCGATTATCTCCCTTGGCTTCAAGTCCATCTGCTTCCTAATTGTGGGTAGAATATAGAAACTTATAAACTGTGAGTTGCATTGACGGTGGCCACTATCAAGAAATGGAGACACACATCTATGCTGGTTCTTTATGGATGAGATTTTCCATATACCGCATAAGCGTTTACTCTGAGCTGAGTGAAGTCGCCATAAGCAAGGATATATCGGGCAATCATGCTTCGCACAAACAATTGTAAATTTCTTCCTATTCGATGCGATGACAATATATTGCACATTATTTTTAATTGCCCAACCTTGTAACGCAAATTGCATATATGTCTTCCTTGTGAAGCACATCCCTTCTATTAAGTCATTTGGAATCGAGAACTCATCCTCTACTATCACCGCATCGTAATCAGCATCAATGTCAACTTCCTTATCCCATTCTTCTGTTGTCCTACAAGTCTCGGCGTAGTCGTTATTTGCTACCATTGTATCCGTACTGCCGACTGATCTAGAACAATAATCTTGGACAATATTTCTAATCTCCTCATTATCAACTGCATCACCATCATTGAACACTGGTAATAGATCAGCACCTTCATCATCAGAGCACTGCTCACTAGATCCACTACTCATAGTCTCATAATCATAATGATATGAAGGGACTGTTTGTGCAGACGCTAAAGGAGGATCCTGCGTCTGTTGGTTCTCAATATCACTACATTAAAATTATTATTAATCATTAATTGATCAATAAGATAAATTCGTACATATCTATTTCTTAAACATGATATAGGAAACTCACTAATGATGGACTTCTTCTATTGCTTCAAACCTTGAAGTATTAGCCACTTGAACCCTTTCAACTTGGGTTGAAGTACCATATCTTTCTGAATTTGGAGGCTCAATATTATCTTCACTTACAATTTTTTCTTCGACATCGACATACATGATGAGAAATTCTGTTGCAGTTTGACATAATAAAACTTCACAAACATCGTCATCTTCTACATGTGAAGCGACAAACTCGTTTCCCACAGGCACTCGACAGACTAAGTTCACAGAAAACTTCGTAGGATCATACTTTAGTGCTCTAAGTATCCTTAACTTAAGCTGCTATAACTTTATATT
The DNA here is from genome assembly GCA_016618105.1 of Dendrobium huoshanense. Taxonomy (NCBI): domain Eukaryota; kingdom Viridiplantae; phylum Streptophyta; class Magnoliopsida; order Asparagales; family Orchidaceae; genus Dendrobium; species Dendrobium huoshanense. Next base: position 35,464,162 of record CM028350.1, on the reverse strand, counting down.
TCTTGGCACATGTGTAATGCCCCGAGATCCGTGTAGCGAAAGGATTCATCTGATATTTTTCTATTTCCCTCTTTTGCTGTTCATATCAACCCATCCAAACATATATCCAGAGATAATTACATTACAGAAAAGAAACTGCAGCGGATACCATAATTCACAAAATATACAACAGTCAAAGTACAGCCAAAAGAAATAATACACTAGCCATACAGGCTACAAAAGAAAAGCTACGGAACTCGGCAGAAAGATCGTCAAACTGGAGGTCCTGCACCTGAAATCATTAACCACATATAATGAGCTTACAAAGCCCAGCAGGTCACCAAAGCCTACAACTGAAATCAAAGCACGACACTGAAAACAATATGCAGATTAATCAACTCAAGTCAAATCAATCAATCGGACATGATCAAAGAGTCAATGCAAATCCGGAAATCAATAGTCAATAAAACCAGTCAATACTAACGGCAAGCAATTCGATAAATCAATTCAATCAATCAATGTTCGTCAATCAAATCATTACGGTCAAATCAGTACGATCTAATTAATGAAGTCAAATGAGAAAAGCGATACGAGACAAGGAATCTATAAATCAGTCAATACGGTGTAGAACAGTAGCAATAGTGAATCTATCAAATCTATAGGCAGCAGTACAATAAATCTAGAAGCAGTAGTACGATGTCCATGCTATCAATGCAATATCTATATCCATCCATTTCTATATCAATGCTCAGTAGACTCAATACTCAGTAGTCAATCGATGAAATCAATGAAATCCGTACAATAGTAAATCAATTCGATAAATCCAATCAATATCAATAAACCGATCCGAAATCAATAAATCAATACAAATCAGGAAATCTAATGCGATGCAATATCATGTACATGCAATTTCATACACTGGTCTTACTCGACAAGCCCAAACACTAGTCATGATGCTGTTGTAGTTATCAATCGTTCAATATCAATAGTGCTGTTGTAGTGGTCAATCTATATCAATAGTGCTGTTGTAGTTCGTTCAATGATGCTGTTGTAGTTCGTTCAATATCAATAGTGCTGTTGTAGTGGTCAATCTATATCAATAGTGCTGTTGTAGTTCGTTCAATGATGCTGTTGTAGTTCGTTCAATATCAATAGTGCTGTTGTAGTTCGTTCAATACACGTTGGTTTCTATAACCAACGTTCAACTAGGTTTCCACTTGTCTTTCAGCAATCAATCAATCAATGCAATAATCGATACAATAAGCAATATTAAAGAAATCGAGAACGATCACATCAATAGTCAAAGGCAGATCAATTCAATCTATCAATTCCGGGAAAATCAGAAATCATACGAAAATCGGGCAGAGTAACGGTAGTCTATCGAAATTACACAAAAAGCCTGCAAAAAGACAATTTCTGAATTTCACCAAATTACAACAGAATAACCACGGCATCAATGCAAGACTATCAATCTATAGAATCCAAATCAAATCAAGTCCTGATAATTTCCTATTCAATTAAAATCGCGTAGAATCAATTCCGACCGGTAAAATCTTCGTAGAATACAGTCAAATCGTGTACAATAATCATATCTATAACATACTAAAAGTTGTGCGGTGAAAGTCTTGTCAAATCAAAACCATGTCGAAAAGTCGACTACGAAAACACAAAACAGATCACAACTCGGTCAAAACACAATATCTTTGAAAACAGAAGTAAGGTTCGGAGTCCTTACCGCGAGATAAACAAACTATCCAACAGCAACGAACGACGAAAATCGCTCCGCGGGCCTCGAAATCGGACTTCTTCCTTTGCTTTCCTTCTCTTTCTCTCTCCTCAGATATTTTGGTTTTAAAAAATGTTTTTCTCTCTCTTCAAAACGAGCTGATTTTCTTATATCTATACACTGATCGGCCTGGCCGATCGTCTCGATCGGCCCGGACGATCAGACCAATTCTGGTCGTCCTGGCCGATACTCCAGGGCGATGATCAGGACGATTTTAGGAACAGTGCAGATCGTCCTGGACGATCTCAATATCGTCCTGGACGATTCTGTCCAGAAATAGCTCCAGAAATCAGCTGTTTTCAATGCACTAATCGGCCTGGACGATCCAAACTTCGTCCTGGCCGATTCTGGGAGGAAAATCACTTTTTCAAAAGCTACAGCAAAGGAACGAGGTCTTACAATCTCCCCACCTTAGAAAAATGTCGTCCCGACATTTCCCTAAGGGTACAGAGCAAAACAAAAGCAAAACGAAACAAAACAGAACTAATCCAATCATTCAATAAATCGCGCAAATCACAACGAAGCAGGCGATAAACAAAACCCGTACCAGTCACATTTACAGGCATCCCTGGTGCATCCTCCTCCATCTCTTGCTTATCTCCAATCAGATCAGTCGGGACAGTCGGAGCAGTCGGAACCATCGGAACAGGTCCTTGTCTTTCAGAACTTGGGCATTCCGTCACTCTATGTCCATATCCACCACATCGGAAACATTGCCCAGTCCTCAGATAACATTGTCCCGGATGTCTTTTCCCACAACATTTGCAAACATTAAATTTTGCTCTGCTACTTTCCCCACTCTTCTTGCTACGGCCAGTGCGTTTTGCCAATTTGTCACTCACCATCTGAGCGACCATATTAGCAAACTTATTCATATTTGCAGAGGTGAGTGGGAGATCAGTAGTAGACTCAACTTTCTTTCCTTTCGGATCCATCGGCCTGATCAAAACAAATCGTTCGAATCAAAATCGCGGAAATCAAATACGTAAAACAAAACAAATCAAATCAAATAATGCAATCATCAACTCTGGATATAATCAAATCCTTTTCACTACACTTGCTCTGATACCAATTGTAATGCCCCGAGATCCGTGTAGCGAAAGGATTCATCTGATATTTTTCTATTTCCCTCTTTTGCTGTTCATATCAACCCATCCAAACATATATCCAGAGATAATTACATTACAGAAAAGAAACTGCAGCGGATACCATAATTCACAAAATATACAACAGTCAAAGTACAGCCAAAAGAAATAATACACTAGCCATACAGGCTACAAAAGAAAAGCTACGGAACTCGGCAGAAAGATCGTCAAACTGGAGGTCCTGCACCTGAAATCATTAACCACATATAATGAGCTTACAAAGCCCAGCAGGTCACCAAAGCCTACAACTGAAATCAAAGCACGACACTGAAAACAATATGCAGATTAATCAACTCAAGTCAAATCAATCAATCGGACATGATCAAAGAGTCAATGCAAATCCGGAAATCAATAGTCAATAAAACCAGTCAATACTAACGGCAAGCAATTCGATAAATCAATTCAATCAATCAATGTTCGTCAATCAAATCATTACGGTCAAATCAGTACGATCTAATTAATGAAGTCAAATGAGAAAAGCGATACGAGACAAGGAATCTATAAATCAGTCAATACGGTGTAGAACAGTAGCAATAGTGAATCTATCAAATCTATAGGCAGCAGTACAATAAATCTAGAAGCAGTAGTACGATGTCCATGCTATCAATGCAATATCTATATCCATCCATTTCTATATCAATGCTCAGTAGACTCAATACTCAGTAGTCAATCGATGAAATCAATGAAATCCGTACAATAGTAAATCAATTCGATAAATCCAATCAATATCAATAAACCGATCCGAAATCAATAAATCAATACAAATCAGGAAATCTAATGCGATGCAATATCATGTACATGCAATTTCATACACTGGTCTTACTCGACAAGCCCAAACACTAGTCATGATGCTGTTGTAGTTATCAATCGTTCAATATCAATAGTGCTGTTGTAGTGGTCAATCTATATCAATAGTGCTGTTGTAGTTCGTTCAATGATGCTGTTGTAGTTCGTTCAATATCAATAGTGCTGTTGTAGTGGTCAATCTATATCAATAGTGCTGTTGTAGTTCGTTCAATGATGCTGTTGTAGTTCGTTCAATATCAATAGTGCTGTTGTAGTTCGTTCAATACACGTTGGTTTCTATAACCAACGTTCAACTAGGTTTCCACTTGTCTTTCAGCAATCAATCAATCAATGCAATAATCGATACAATAAGCAATATTAAAGAAATCGAGAACGATCACATCAATAGTCAAAGGCAGATCAATTCAATCTATCAATTCCGGGAAAATCAGAAATCATACGAAAATCGGGCAGAGTAACGGTAGTCTATCGAAATTACACAAAAAGCCTGCAAAAAGACAATTTCTGAATTTCACCAAATTACAACAGAATAACCACGGCATCAATGCAAGACTATCAATCTATAGAATCCAAATCAAATCAAGTCCTGATAATTTCCTATTCAATTAAAATCGCGTAGAATCAATTCCGACCGGTAAAATCTTCGTAGAATACAGTCAAATCGTGTACAATAATCATATCTATAACATACTAAAAGTTGTGCGGTGAAAGTCTTGTCAAATCAAAACCATGTCGAAAAGTCGACTACGAAAACACAAAACAGATCACAACTCGGTCAAAACACAATATCTTTGAAAACAGAAGTAAGGTTCGGAGTCCTTACCGCGAGATAAACAAACTATCCAACAGCAACGAACGACGAAAATCGCTCCGCGGGCCTCGAAATCGGACTTCTTCCTTTGCTTTCCTTCTCTTTCTCTCTCCTCAGATATTTTGGTTTCAAAAAATGTTTTTCTCTCTCTTCAAAACGAGCTGATTTTCTTATATCTATACACTGATCGGCCTGGCCGATCGTCTCGATCGGCCCGGACGATCAGACCAATTCTGGTCGTCCTGGCCGATACTCCAGGGCGATGATCAGGACGATTTTAGGAACAGTGCAGATCGTCCTGGACGATCTCAATATCGTCCTGGACGATTCTGTCCAGAAATCAGCTGTTTTCAATGCACTAATCGGCCTGGACGATCCAAACTTCGTCCTGGCCGATTCTGGGAGGAAAATCACTTTTTCAAAAGCTACAGCAAAGGAACGAGGTCTTACAACATGTAATGGACGATTCCTACCCCCAGAATAACTTGGTGCAAATTTTTCATCAACATGTAACTCGCCTCCATACAGGAGCACGAAAGTTGCAACACGTCCACTCATTATTCTGCTCGTACGTTCCACTAAAAAAAAACAAAGAGCAAATTCTTAATATATATTTATCTTTATTAATATTATCTCTAAATCATAATATTAACATAACAAATTCATAATATTAACAAAAAAATTACTTCAAAAAGAAAAAAAAATTTGATCTCAAATGACGACATAATTAGACTAATAAACTTTTAAGAGTTATAAATTATAATTTAGACCAGCAGAGTGGCAGTTCACCCATCTAAATCTCTTTTAGTTACTGATTATGATGTGTAATCTATATTGCATCATCTGATTGGTTGATTTTTTTTAACTAATGTTTTTTATAAGAAAATATGCACAATAACCTTGCTTATTCTTATAGATTTTCTAATATAAAGTTGTCATATTAATAAAGTATTTTCTTTTTATTTTTTAAATTTAGGCATATTTTTATTTGCAGACTAATTGATACAAATAAACTATTTTTATAATATTAACGGATTTTAATAAAAAAAATTGACGATGATTTTTTTTATCAATTAAATTTGATTTTATGGTAATCTCCTTTAACTTAATTATCAGATGTTATATATATATATATATATATATATATATATATATATATATATATATATATATATATATATATATATATATATATATATATATATATATATATATATATATATATATATATATATATATATATATATATTTATTTATTTATTTATACTATTATTTTTATATTTACTTAACGAGATTATTTTTAAATGTAAAATTGATAAATTATTATGGTATTTTATAATATGGTTAAATAGAAAATAGTAAAAATTGTAAAAGAATTAGTTTAATTTCTTGAACGAAGGCCTAATTGAGTTTAAGGTGGTTCACGAGCCGACTTATTTATTATGAAAAAAAATATATAATTTAAGCGATCATTATAAATAAAATGATAAAATAAAATAAAAATTATAAGAAAAATGATAATCGCATAAAATAATTTTAATTTTTAAATATAATTAACAATTTTATACCTAAAATCATAAATCATAATTGTTTTAAAATTAATGTTTTGTAAACATGCCAACTTCTAAAATAACTTTTAACTCTTTTTTAAAGTTTAAAACATTTTTAAATGAGCCAACTTGCCCGCCTTTTATCAAGCCGAATTTGAATCGATTCGACTCACTTACACCCCTATGGGAGAGCAACATTAGCCTCCATTGCCTTTAACATTCATTAATCATATACATTCAATTACCCTACTCATAAAGAATACTCATGCTTCACTAATTGTTTATTAAATGTCTAATTACCCTACTAAACTCATTACATTTATTTAACATTAGCCATTTGTTATCCCTAACACAATTCAAACTTGTAGATTGTGCACAAAATCCATCGAAACAAATAAGGTTTGAATCTATCCCTAACACAATTTCTTCCTTAATTTAAATTGGAAAAGAAGAGGACCTGTCATCTTTGAATTCTCCTCCAATTTCAACATGCGATTTAAATTTAAAAATTAAAGGATTCAAAAGAATAAGCCGCACATATCTTCTACCCATTTTATATAAAATTTAAAACCCTAAAGAGAGCTTAGCTAAGCAAAAATTTAACCCTAAATCACAGATCTACAATATATTTTAAACATTCGAAGCCTAAATGCATAAATCTATACTTAGAACAAACAAATCTTCAAATACACTACACAAACAAAGAGTTTCACAAAAAAACCTACAAAATCACTTTGTAAATCACAAATATTTACTTCTCTAAGAAAAATAAACAATAATCAACATAAATCTAACTAATTTAACATAAAAAATGCATAAAATAACATCACATTACCTGATCTGGCGACGAACGGGCGGAGGCGGAGCAGCAAGATCTGGAAATGGCGAAGAGGGAGAGTGTCTGATCGGGAAAGGGAAAGGTGAATAAATTAGTTAAGCCTAAGTCGCCCCTTTACTGGGCGACTTATAAGTCGCCCGTTACTTGGGCGACTTATACTTAAGTCTGACTTCGCCACATCAGCTGCCACGCTGTCGTTTGGTCGCACCTAAGTCGCCGTTTAAACGACCGACTTTGCCTATAATTAAATTTTTTAACGATCATGCTTAATCTTATAGTTTAATTATTAATGTTGCTTATTTCGAAAATTTGCCCTTCAAAAAATTGCTCATATTGAGATAAGTTGCTTTTCATCTATCTCAGTTTTTAAAAATATGAAACTTGTGATTTTCGTGATCCTGATTTATACAAATTTGTATTACAAAAATAAGGATAACTTTATACCCACAAAACTTTTATCATTCTACTAAATACATGTTGTAAAGCAAGTCAATCTAAACATTTAGATATTTTTTATACGAAACTTATACATGATAATTTGAAACTTTTATTATTTTATTTCACCAAAAAATTACTCTGACCCAAAAAAATAATATTGTAATACAATTAAAGGTTCAAAACAATGTTTTGAATAATTATTGATAATTTGGTGATATTTTGAAATTATAAAATTCTGCTTAGTAGTGTTATGTTGTCTGCTAATAGAGCATTCTGTCAAATTTTAAAATTGATTTATATATAATTCATTTACTATAGTGCAATGAATTATATTCTCAACTACTTGAAAATTGTGATTTTAAAAAAATTTGATGCGTGGTGAAAGTTATGTTTTGATGTTAAATGCACTATAAGTCACCACGGCATGAATTTTTGAGTATCTTATATATGCTAAACATCGAGAGTCATAAATGCTAAGACATATAGTCATTAGAGCATGCTTTTAATAAGAGATATAAGTGTATGAGAGAAATCTATTATTTTATGTTCTAACAATAAAGCACTTTCTAATAACAACAAAAATTATTGTGTTTAGTACAATAAATGATTAATAAATGAAATATTAAGAAATTTTGATTGTTAGGCGTGACATGTTGAGCTTTGTTGGCTCACACGTAATCTGCATTATTTTTCTAATCAAGGAAAAGAAAAATAGATCTTGAAGTAGTGCCTTCAAGATTTGATCTATCTGAATCTGGATAGGTATTTTATTTTTTATTTTTGTGCAGTCATAATTATATTATCAATCTATAACCATATCCTCTAATATTTATATTTTATTGTATATATGTTTTGATGATGAATAAAAAAAAATGAAATTTATGTATGAGTTTATTTTCAATTTTCTGGAACCTAGCTGGCTATTCCAGTTGGCCCTTCCCCTGCTGCCGTTCTTCTTTTTCTCTACTTTGAGAGCCAGGTTGATCACATTGCCATGAGTCCAATAAAATTACATTTATACCACATTGGCAGCAATTGGGTTCAATTCTCTAAGAAATCGAGCAATTGTATTTTCTTCTGGTTCAAACAAGTGACATTTTTAAGTTCAATTGCTCGAATTCAACGCCATAACTCTCTACAAATAATTCTTGTTGTTGATGATTGTGTAATCGGAGGAACATATCTTGGCGATCGATAATGGTCGAGAAAATTTTGCATTGCAATTTCTTTTTCATCTTGACCTAAGAAGTGATATTGGTTCATCCCACCATAAGAAGCTGTAGCCTTTAATGTAGATGGCTAACAATTTAACAATGGAAGCTCCTTAGCCTTTGGCTGAATCAAAAGCTGCAGTAGAATACTTCATCTCGTTTTGACAATATATTTTCAACAAACAATCACTATCTAAAGACAAGGGAAATCTTTCCTGTCAAAATAATAATAAAAAAAAACCTTCAGGACCCCTGAAATTTAGAAATAAAACTTGCTTTATAGGTTCATATTGCTGTGGGCTTGAGATTCTGTTTCTACTTGTTGAGTTTCAATGCATAGTAGATGGTATTATTCATTCAAGATAATGAATGTGTTTGATATTAGCCCCATCAAAACTTCTCATGAACAGCAAAATCTAGTTATTAAGGCTTCGTTTAGGACTGTTTTCTTATTGCTTCTTAAAGCTGCTTTCTAGTACAAAAATTTAATTTTTGTACTAAAAAGCTGCTTTAAGAAGCAGTAAGAAAGTCGTCCCAAATAAAATCTAAATTGCATGTGATCCTCCCTTTACCTGTGCAAAATCTCATTGGTTTGTATGTTCGTCTTTAACTTATCGACCAAAGAGAGCTGGAATGGCCAATAATTGGTAAAGATTGTGCAATTTTATTCATAACAGCTTTCAAGGTGTGTAAAATAAATTCTTCATATATTACACAAAGAAATTCAATAAATTTTAAACTCACCCTCACCAAATTTTTTTGTCAGAAGGAGCTAATTTTTTTCTCCCAATGACAACCAAAAACATTGAGCGCAATGGTTTTCCTTAAATCCACGGTATCTTGCATCAGCAAAAACTGTAGGCTTGAGCAAAACTTTTGCCAACACACTGAGAAGAAACTTCTGAAGTAGATTTTTTTTGGGGGACTGTTAGGGGATTTGAGCCCAAGTGAGATGGGAGGAATTCCTTCAGTCGATCACTCGGCCGCAAAACCGATCACAGAAGTAGTTATCAGAAACACTAACCATACCGAGTTACCAGTTCGAGCACTTTTCAATGGATACAAGACATCTAGAAGATTTCTTTAAAGAAGTAGCAGGACTTTATGGAATAGGTTGATCTGAGAAACTCTGACATTGATTTTGATTGAGGTGTACCATCAGATACAACAATAACATCAAATTATTATCCCATTACATGAGATCGGCTATATAAATCTTTTTTTTTTCTATAGTGTGTCATTTTAAGAGTCAAATTCTTATTTAAATGTAATATAAAAATATCAGACTGATATTTTATAACAAAGTTTTTTTATGTCTGCCGGTGTCTTTCTTAATATAGACCAAATCTAATACACCTTGATATATATCAAAAACATTATCTTGATCGGGCACGAATCTTGAGGCAAAATCAAGACGGAAACTTCAAAAATTTAATCCGGGATCACCTGAACTCTGATTTCAGCAAAATTACAGTCAAACTGAGTGTCTCGGAAATACGAACCCAACAACACCAAATTCGACTCAATCTGAGCCCAAATGAGTCCAAATCAAAGACCCGAAGCGCTGTTTTAAAGTTCAAACCCCAATTTGAGTTATCAAACGGTTTCCAAACATAATGTGCTTATAGTCGAATCAAGCGGCTCGACGAGAAGAATCCAACGAGCCCAAGATCACCAAATTCCGACATCATTAAGACCTTCAAATGTCTGACGAACGGTACACGATCAAGGGATTCAATATCGGCCGTCTATCGAACCACTCCACATTTGCCCCTGATCTCTCACCTATTTATGGGTCATACCACTCCAGAAATCTATAAATAGACTCCTCATTTCTCTTGAGAGGGGATCCAAGCAAGAAGAAGAAGAGAAGAAGAAGAGAAGGATAGGAGGGAAGAAACTCCTCGACCGCCGCCGGAATTCTGGCCGACGCCCAAGTGACGCTGGAATTCTGGCCGACACCCAAGTGACACCATAATTCTGCCCGACGGCCAAGTGACGCCAGAATTCTACCCGACGACCAAGTGACGCCAGAATTCTGCCCGACGCCCAAGTGATGCCGTAACTGCCCGATTTCCAAGTGACGTCGGAATTCTAAGTGACTCTGAATTCAGCTCAAATACACAACTTGTTTGTAATCGGATTTCAATCCGGAAGTGAAGCATTGTAATCTGATCGTCCTAAATTTTAAGGATGAGTCAGTCTCTTATACCTCAAACAAACACTAGTGAAATTATTTCAACTAAGCGTGACCCCATGGTTTTTTCCCTTTCCAGGGTTTTCCATGTAAACATTCTGGTGTTATTATTTTTCCATGTTTGTGTGCTAGATATCAGTACAACGCTGAGACGAAAATTTTCTAATTCTATCGCAGCGTATATTCTAGTCCACAACACACCTATTCTCCTAATTAGGTCATCGGAAGGCCATTGAGATGTACCATCAGATGATGAAAATAAAAAAATAAAAAACGAAAGGCCTCATTAATATTCTTTGTGTGAATCGAATTTCATCTGTCTGCCTTGGCCAGAACAATCAAGATAATCGTTCAGCTCAAGGCAACAACAGCAGCTCAAAAATCGGAGTTGCTACTTATAAAGCAATATGAAAACCAAATATCGAACGCAGCTCAAAACCAAAAATGTAGAATGAAGAGCACCAACCACATAAACCTCAACAATCCAATGGCTTCAAATAAAAAAACAAAGAATAATCAATAAAGAGACGCTATATTTAGCGTACATCAATGCTAACGTAAAAGCAGAGCATGAAAACAACGGAAACTTTCCATTTACTTATGGGAGAATGAAAGTTTTTAAGTAAAATGTTTATATCTTAGTGCCTTTTTAGTGTTCTGTTTCAAGTACAATAGATGTATTAAAGTTGATTTACTTCCCAATCTTTTTGATTAAATCTGAAGCAAAGTATATGGAACCTAGTCTTGTCAGCGAGTATCATTGTATCACCCACAGCTACTGTTATCTTGCTGCCAATATATAAATAAATAAAATTGTGCTTTTTAAGATATCAAATATATTTTACTCTATAAAAAAAATAATAAATGTGATCTTAAACAGCCGTTCTGCATATTAAAATAAATAAAATAAAAACACTGAATTTCAAGTATACATTACAACTGAATCTCTGAGGTTTGTTAACTTTTTTTCAAGAGAAAATATAAAAATACGCTTAACTTCAGTAACGTACTCGTACCATACTAAATGATTTGCAAATCTTTCTGGTCCACCAAAATGTTGAAGTGAACCTTACGACGCACACAATTCACATTGGTCTGTTGGTTTGGAGCTTAGGCTACCAACTAAGAGGCCATGAGTTTGAGTCGTGTGTATGTGATGTGTGTGTGAGTCAACCTTAATTGGCCAAAATGTCCAAAGAAAAAAAAACCTTACGACGCTACAAAAATAGATAGGAAGAATAATAAATTGGACAGCACATACTGGAACATTTATATAGCAAAAAATAGCTTTGGAAAGCAATTTCTCAAATATCAACTCAAATCTTATATATTTTTCTTTTTCCTCCATTAAAGATGGCCACACATTAAGGTTCATGGGATAATGTACTCCTTGTACAATAGGTGGTAAAGTTGGTAGCAGACGATTGTAAAAGTAAGAGGAAATCTACACTATAAAATATGTATAAATTGAACCCCGCTCAGCAACCAAGTTATGGCGTGAGTTAAACTTACCATTTCCCCAAGAAAGCCAAGTTCAATCGTCAGAATGGCAGGTCCAGTAGATCAATCCGCTGCAATGATGTAAACGACCCGGTAAAAAAAAATAAAGAGGCAAGAAACTCACATCAGAAAATAAATAGGCCGCTTGTTCTTAATTTTTCATCCAAAACATTGATAATTTCTGTAATTGTTTAATCATAAAATTCAAACAATTAAAAAAACAAAACCAAATTCCCATCTCTTAAAGGATTTTTCTTAGAAAGACTTGCCAAACACCAATTCAAATAATTACTAAATAGCAATTGACTATATATTTCTCATCTTTTTTTTTTCTTATCAGAACAGTCTAAAATATTTTGCTGAAAAGAAAAATTTATATCACCAAAACGATATTATATAGCAGATATAACATTATATATAGAAAAGATAGTATCTTTGCAAAAAAATGCTTATTGTCATCCAGTCATGTTTGATATGCTCTAACTTCAAACAATTCATAAAAAAACTCGGTTTTTTTACTTAATGGATATGACAAATATGCTGGAAAATTATGATGCATCCAATGCTTGTTTATCCATTGGAATCTCGATTGATTCACAACTGCTCTATAGCTTGAGTAGCCATCTTAAATTATTGGATTCTTCTGTTTTATAAGGATTTAATTGAAACTTAAATGCAATCAAGCCTGACGATTTAGAACCCATACAAATTGTAGAAAAGTGTTTAAAAAATAATCTCATTGCTTCCAGTCTACAAAGTTTTTATAGTGCAATGTGGGGAAAATATCTTCCTTCTGTTCTATGGAATTAAGAAAACTTTGGTTCTAAAAATCAACGGCACAAATGTTTTAATAAATAATAATTTTGAAATATAAAAATAAAATGCTCGTCAGACTTGAAAATCTCATATATATTTCTAAACAATGTAATAAACTTTAAAATCTGACAATGAGCAGGATGATTCATTTAAGCAATAAAACTGTGGGCAAAATAAATTATCCCAAATTAGGTGGGCGATGCGATGGCCACATCCATGATTCATGTGCATAACTAATACTAATAAGCAGCCAAATTTTTCCTTTGATTTATGAGTATGGTGCATTGTTTATGCTTGACCAAGAAGTTTATGACATAGGCCTAGAAATTATTGCTTGTGTTGAGGGTTATTGAAGCAACTCATTCTTTCCCAATATTCCTTCTTCTACTGAAACAATTTCATTAGTGTGCTAAAAGTGATCAATTGGAGTCTATCATGTGTTCTAAATGTTGGGGATGGAAAATGATATAATACCTACTAGACAAAAGCCCAGTGCACATGCACAGTGACCCAAGCCCTGCTTAAAGTGAACTATTTTTGTGTGTATATTAGCTTTCCTATGAAAACTTGATCAATGTGATGTTCCCGTATGCATGCCACATGTGACATCGAATGAATTCTCGATGAATGATTGTACATACTATTAAATCAGCAAGAGCTATATAATATGTTGAACTATGATGAATATGACTAACAGCCTTTGTATGATTGAACTTTCTAGAGTGCCATATTAATGCCCTCTAAGTAAACTTCATTAAAAATATATTTTCATATTTTTATGAGTACTATATTAAAAAGGATGTTCGTGAATATTCTCTCTCTCCTCTCTCTCTACCCTTATCCTTATCTATTTATTTGGAACTCATGGTAATAATGAATCGCAATTCCAAGCATTTGGAGGGTTGTTAAGAGACACATAACTAGGAGGTGATAGCAGTCGATTTAAGAGTCGGATTCTTAAGCGATTTTCTTCCTCGCAAGAAAGGGCACCATTCTCTTACCTTCAAATTCAACATTTTTTTGTTCCTTGTTGATTTTTTGTATGATTTCAATGATTCAATCATTGATTTGTGAATTTAATGACTTTTCATCATTTTTCATGAAAAAAAAGTGGTATAGTATTCTCTTTGCACTCCAAAATATTCCAACATACATTCATTTGAATTTAGCAAGGTATCTCTATTTTGCAATCCTACAAAGTTTTAACCATGCACCACAATGTGATGTGATGATTTTGGACATGTGTGGTGATTTATTACATGTAATGTACCCATTAACTACCATACACAGCATGCATCACGATGGAATCATAAGGCTTTTAATAAAAAAATTGTTCTTGCATGATCTATGAGGTTCGTTGTGCTTTCACACATTTTGGATTATTCTATAGACAATTCCACGAACCTTGCACAATTGAATTGTAGTCCTGATGATTCTATAAATGTTTCACACACACACACACATTGCATACATTACATATTGTTCCATAATGTGAATTTTTACTTACGATTATTGCACATGAGTCCCTACTATTTTTGCATTTGATTCCAAGTTTTGTAAGGTTGCCTATTATCACTTGTTGCTACAATATCAGGATGATCTACGTACTAATACATCCTGGTATCCAAAACAGCAAAATACTTCAAGAAAATTTAACACAAAATAGATTTTTATTGATAGAAAATCAAACACGAGCAAAGCAAGATACAATGATTCTCTTTCGAGAGGAGGACCTTCTCTCCCAAAATCTAGACGGCCCTAGGATCCCTCATACAAAAGAACTACAATACTCAAAACAAAATTTTTGCATGCAAATTTAACATAAACCCTACTACTTATAACAAACAATACAACAACAAGCCTTTATCCCACTACGTGGGGTCGGCTACATGAATCCTTTTTCTCCATTGTGTCCTATTAAATGTCAAATTCTCGTTTAAATCTAATAAAGAAAAGTCATTCATAATATTTTCTAACCAAGTCTTTTTAAGTCTGCCTCTACCTTTCTTAACATAAGTCAAATCTAATACCTCTACTCTCCTAACCGGGTCATTGGAAGGCCGCCGTTTTATGTGACCAAACCATCTAAGGCGACTCTCTCTAATCTTATCTTCTAATGGAGCTACTCCAACCTTTTCACGTATATGTTCATTTCGTATCCTATCTCTAAGGGTAAAGCCACTCATCCACCAAGCATCCTCATCTCTGCCACACTTAACTTAGTATTATGCTTCTCTTTTAATGGCCAACATTCAGCACCATAAAACATTGCAGGCCTCACTATCATCTTATAGAATTTTCCCTTAAGTTTGAGGGATACTTTTCTATCACACAACAAGCCCGATGCATTTCTCCACTTCAACCATCCAACTTCAATTCTGCTGATAATATCTCCATCCATTTCGCTATCATTCTGAACAATAGATCCAAGATATCTAAAACGCGTACTCTTATTAATGAATTGATCGCCCAAAGTCACAATCCCCTCACTAGATCTATTACTACTAAAATTACACTCCATATATTCTGTTTTAGATCTACTCAAGCGAAAACCTTTAGTCTCTAATGTTGACCTCCATAATTCAAGTTTACTTTCAACTCCCTCTCTAGTCTTATCAACAAGAAGAATATCATCAGTAAAAAGCATACACCAAGGTACATCCTCTTGCAAATGTCTAGTGAGAACATCCATGACTAAAGCAAAAAGATATGGGCTTAAGGCTGATCCTTGATGAACCCAACCGAAATAGGTAAATACTTGGTCAAACCACCTTGTGTTTGAACACAAGTAATAGCTCATGCATACATATCTTTAATGATTTGAATATAAGCATTATTAACTCCTTTCTTTTCAAGAACTCTCCATATCACTTCTCTTGAAACTTTATCATAAGCTTTTTCTAAATCAATAAATATCATATGTAGATCCTCCTTATTTTCTCTATATTTCTACATCAAACCTCTTAATAAATGTATGGCTTCCATAGTCGACCTACCCGGCATGAATCCAATTTGATTTTGAGAAACATTAGTATCACGCCGCAACCTATGCTCCATAACTCGCTCCCATAGTTTTAAAGTATGACACATTAACTTAATTCCTCTATAATTCACACAATCTTGTGCATCACCTTTATTCTTAAAAATATGAATTAACACACTCATTCTCCACTCATCTGGCATCTTTTTAGTCTTCAAAATAGTATTAAAAAGTTTAGTAAGCCAATAAATTCCTTCATCTCCTAAGCATTTCCACACATCTATTGGAATATCATCAATTCCAACAGCTTTTCCACCCTTCATTTTCTTTAAAGCCTCTCTAACTTCGGTTTTATTAATACGCCGATAAAAATAAAAATCTTTATTTTCATTTAGGGTGCTAAAGTCACTATAGTCAATCTTATTTTCACAATTTTCATTAAAAAGTTTAGCAAAATATCTCATCCACCTATGTTGAATATCATCTTCTAAGAAAAGTATTTTTTAATCTTCATCATTAATACACTTCACTTGAATTAAATCCTTACTACTCTTATCTCTTTGCTTGGCTAACTTATACATATATCTTTCTCCCTCCTTAGTATCTAATATATTATATAAATCACTAAAGGCTAAGGTCTTTGCATCGCATATTGCTTTTTTAGATTCCTTACGAGCCTCTTTATATCTTTCCCAATTATCAGAATTTTTAAAATTAAACCAATTTTTCTAACAAATTTTCTTATTCATAATCTTTTCTTGCACATTTGAATTCCACCACCAACTATTTTTACAATTATGAGCTTTTCCCTTTGATACTCCAAGCACATCTTTTGCAATATTCTTAATATCATTAGCCACTTTTTCCCACATAACATTAACATCTTCATGCACAAATAAAACCTTAAGATCTAAAATCTTACTCTCAAAAATATTTTTGTTAATATTCTTTAAATGCCCCCATCTAATCCTAGAATATCGTTTTACTTTATTTTTTATTATTTGTCCATTTATCTTAAAGTCCAAAACTAATAATCGATGCTGGGTACATAAATTTTCACTCAGAATAACTTTACAATCTTTTCAATCTAAACGATCTAATTTTCTTATAAGAAAATAGTCAATCTGGGTTGTACTATATTCATTTTTATAAGTGATGAGATGCTCATTCTTTTTCTTAAATAAGGTATTAGCAATTGAAAAATCATAAGCTAAATAAAAATCTAATATGGTCTTGCCACCTTCGTTTGTTGTTCCAAAACCATAGCCACCATGAATATTTTTAAAATCATATACCTCTCTACCAACATGTCCATTTAAATCTCCTCCAATAAGAACTCTTTCTTCTAGAGGTATCTTTTGTAATAATTCTTCTAAGTCATTCCAAAAATTTAATTTAGAACTCATATCCAAACCTACTTGAGGAGCATAAGCACTTATAATATTAACAATCTTATCCTCAACAACAATCTTTAAAGCTATAATTCTATCTACAATCCTATTAATTTTTATAACATTATCCTTCAAACTCTTATCTATAAAAATACCTACACCATTTTTAGTACGACTCCTACCCGAATACCAAAGTTTAAATCATAAACTATCAATTTCCTTAGCCTTCTCTCCAACCCATTTAGTTTCCTGAATGCACAAAATATTTATCTTCCTATGAATAATAATATCTATTAATTCCATTAATTTTTCCTGTAAGGGAACCTATATTCCAAGTTCCTATCCTAATTTTAGTTTCATGGACTAGCTTCTTTGCCCACATCTGTCCTTGATGTGGGAACCCTTGCTTATTTAACACTGCACCCGGGCGCCGGTGCAGCGGCCCTTGCACACTTGTCACTATATTAAGGCCATACAGCGCGTCGCTTCCAGGGAACGCCCTAGCATTAACACAATTTTTTAAAGGATTCATGTCATTATTATTCGACAAGTTTTACGCTGGCTGTCGACTACCTAACGCAATCCTCCACTTTTCTCATCCAGGACTTGGGACCTGGCAATGGTAGTGTTAACTTATAGCAATAAATTCCAAAACAGCTCTCCCCCAGTTCCCTCTCAAACCAACCCCCAAATCAGCCTCCTTCCTAATGTGTTTCTCCCTCAATTTGAAATTCAATTAGAAAATGATTTCCTAATTGATTTCCTCCTAATATAATTTTTTAATTCTCTATTAGGCCCCACCCCCTCAACCGGCTACCCCTCTTTGTCAGTCGGCCCCACCTGGGCCGAAATTTGCTGGATTGGTCGGCTCAATGGTTCCCGAGTCGACTTGGTGTGGACCCCTGCTTCTGCCGTATCACACACATCACACAAAATGCAAGTAATTTGCCCATACGTACATGAGTTGCATGCTATGGTTGCAAAGGAATATCAACATAATCACTCATATATGACATGAGTGTAAGGTAATACATGTCTTATATGATTTACCAACTTTACTTCATTTGACATATTACACTTGACTAATAAGTCATCATGTACTTGTTGGTTCCATGATCATAAAAGTATGATGGAGCTCTTGAATGCTGATTGTTAAGTTGTTGGCATGGTAACCAATATGATGTAATATGTTGTAATGTTTGATATGGGAAGTACATCTATGTTCTACATATAGCACAAAAATAACTTCTTGTATAATATGTATTTATGTTCATTCAATTCGTACTTCTGTATGATAAAATGTCTATCGTTAATGTTCGTATGCTATATATAATGAGTATGTTGTGATATCATCGCATTATATCATGTGATCACTACTGCATTTTATAATATGAATGCTATAATAATTCATATTGTGAATGCTACTATGTTGTATAACGTTGAGGTGACAACTATGAATGCTATAACAAGTCATATTGCAACTTTTAATGTATTGTATATCATGAATTTGACTTTATTGCATAAATGAATGTTATGAATGATGAAAAAAAATGCTATTTTTAATACTGAATATTAGAATGAAAAAGTTTTCATAAGTAACATAGAACTTTTCAGTCCTAGAAAAGGCTAAGTTGATAGACTTACTTTAATTGGCATACTAAGGCACATGTGTAGGCCCCAATTGGGAGGTACAAGGATGAAAATGTAAGGGACCGTTTATGTGGCCGGTTCAACCGAACCGGCCATCCCTTCTATTAAAGTCGCGACCCCACAAAGGGGGTCAATTTTCACGAATTAACAGGAGGGGGCGGACATTGAGCGGAGCGGATTGCATGCGGGAGAGAATTCAGAAGATTTCTTTCATCAATTTTAGCAATCCAATGTGCTTGGGGGATAAGAATTAACGACTCCTTTTCATTCCTACCGTTAAAGGAGTGATAAATTTGAAGAAAGTTTCAACGAGCGAGAGGAACGACAAGGGAAATAGAAAAAAAAAAGTTTGTTTTTTAATTTTTGTATAAATTTTTTCTAAATTATTTATCTAATTAGTGGAGACATTAAATTGAAGATAAGAAAGACATTAGGAAGAGAGCATAAGAGATTTGCGAGGGAGAAAGAGGAAGATTTTGGGAATTGCAAAACCCCCTCGTTGTAAGTAAAATTCCTTTCACATAAATTTTCTTAGATTTATTATTAAATCTTTTTTTTTTAAGAAAATTGTATTGTTTAATTTTAAGAAATTTTAGACGAAAAGAAAGCAAACTGTTGGTGTGAGTTCTTTAAGAATTCAACAATAAAGGAAACTTGTTGCGATGTATGGAAGAAATCAAATGTTTGTTAAATCATTCAAATTGAGATTTAATATTAATTAAATTGTTATATTCTTGTGAATAGTTAAAAGTTTTCAAAACTGGACGAATATTGGAAGAAGAAAATAAAGTGGATAATTATAGTTATTTGAAATTTCATTATTTATTTCCATTTTCATATTGAAAAAAGATTACTTTGTTTATTTCGAGGATATTATGAATAAAGTTATGTAAACTTCAAATGTATAAGATTATTCTGATAAAGTATATAGAAATGTCATGAAAATGTGAAAGAAGGTTAATATAAATAGAAAGATAAAATTTAAAGCAGTTATACCTATATATGTTATTGATATGCATTTAAAAGTATATATAAGAATAAATGACATAAAGTGAATGAAAGATAAATGAAAAAGGGAAAAAGATATGCATGCGAACTTATAAGAGTTCACCCCATATGGTACTAACTGAGAAAGTAATATACTCGTGCCCATAAAATGGAAAAAAATTATGAAAAAGGAAAATAAAAAATGGAAATGATTGTACCTTTGGGTACATTTAGATGGTACTCATGTACTAATTAAATGGAAAAAGGAATATACATTAAAGTATTTAAAATGGTGATATGATATGTATAAAAGAAATGAATGAAAGGAAATGAACAAAAAAAGGAAAAGTATATCTATGTAAAGGTAAATTTTATTGTATTTTATATATATATATATATATATATATATATATATATATATATATATATATATATATATATATATTAAGTGTTATGGAAATTATCCATTGAGTTTACACTGTAAGCTGAACCCATCCTACTAATGTTTTAGGTAAGTCTTCAGAGATTTAGAAATGACAGAAAGGGGAGAATTTGTTTATAGAAGATGACGCAAAACTGAAAACAGGTAATTTATGATCTTTTCAAATGTTAAGTATTTAAGGTTTTTTGTCAATAGCTTTTCAAATAAATGGAGAAAATTTGATGTTTTAATGTTGAATTACTTATGAATTAAAATGATTTGATCCTACCGTCCGACTTTCGTTCCAGCCTCATCAAGTCGAGCATACGGGCCAGGTCACGACATGAAATATGTCAAGTATGCAATTATGGGTAATGTATGACACTAGATACAAATTTAAGTATCACTCTAATTGATGAACATGCTAAAGGGTCCCACGATGATGATTCTAACATAATTAGGGACAACTAAATAAGGTTTTCAATTAGTTTCAATCTCTTTAACATTGCATTTCTATGAATAGTTACGAAACTCTGTCAATAATGGGTAAGCTAAATAAGGTTTTTCAATTAGTTTCAATCTCTTTAACATTGCATTTCTATGAATAGTTACGAAACTCTGTCAATAATGGGCAAGCATTTCCGTGAATATTAATTTTACTATTTCTACAAGAATGCTATGAAGACTGGTTATTTTTTTAGCATAACATAATTACCATAGATGGTTGTTATAAGATTAGTGATGCATACCTTACTATTCTGGGATAACTGATGTACATTGTTATGATTTGAATTGCAGACACAAGTGACATCATAAAAATGTACCCATTCTTCCGTTTTGTGTATGCTCAATTTATAGGCTATTCTAGCATTTGATTTTTTTAGTTGTGATTGCTCTAGACCAATTATTTAATTAACTTGGCATAAATGTTCATGAGACCGACCATTTTATGATATCAACTGCAAGAATATGCCAGAATTTATACATATGATTTGATAGATATGAAGTTATGAACTGACATAATATGGTTTACAAACATGATCTACATACATATTATTCTTAGTTAAAATACATTGAATCTTATGATATGTTAACGGACTTATACATTAAGGCACATGTGTAGCTCCAAAGTAGGAGTCATAAGGTTGGAAAGGTATCATGTATGCAGTCAAGGGTAATTCTTGTCATAGGTCGATAGGCTTCACGATGATAATTCTAATATAATTAAAGAGGACCATTGAGTTAACTAATAAGTTGCTCTAGTAGTGTCAATCACTTCAACATTGTATTTTTTGTGAATGTTGGTTCAAAAATATTAGGTAACTATTTCTGTGAACTCTAGAGATACTATTTAAGCAAGCATAGTATGAAAACTTATTATTTCTATTAGCAAACCATAATCACTATATACAGTTGTTGTAAGACTAATGCATACCAATTATTCTAGAATAATTCATGCATATTGTTAAATTTAGATAAATAGAGAGGGAAAAAACTTAATTTTATTACACAAAATTATCCCTATTTATAAATCTATACAAGATGTATTGTTGAAGAAACAAATAGCTACAAAATCATGCATAATTGCCTTAATATAATCCTTCTTAAATCAGCCATTCAAATATAGAAGGAGATCGACGTGATCTAGATAAGACTCCCACGGATCTCCATGTTGGCTGTGGGATCAAGGGCCATGGGTGATGTAAATCCAGGATTTGAATTTAGAAATTTAACAAAAGATTATTCAAGTATGACAATTGCAAAGTTAATCTTGTTCCCAATTCAAGCTTTTCGGAAATCTTAGTTGTTAACTACGATTAGGCAAGCACTTACACATAAATTAGCAAGACCAAAAAAAAAAAAAACAACTTCAATAAACGTAAAGCAAATGAAGAGGCCAACTTGAATCCCAAGGTTGACAAAGCGATTGTCTCACCTTGAGGCCGCTCTCAATTACCTACTCCTAGGCTTGTTGGGGGAAGAAGAACCACACGATGGATGAGATCACTCCTAGGGCGAAGGTGCCGTAGATCCGTAGGGAGGAAGAGGTTGGCGCGGGTCGTGGAGGTGTTGCAATGCGACGTCCTTCAACGATCCAAGTGTAAACTGAAAAATGATCGTCGACGATCTCTATGAGAGTGGGTACGATCCGGGCCAAGTACTCCTCGACGGTGTCGTCGAAGTCGAATCCGACGTCAATAAAAGGAGATCGGAGGATGTCCACTCGTCCGTGGTCGTCGTATTCAAATCCGAAATTACATTCGGGTTTCTCCATTCATTCTTGTCGGTAATGGTGAGAGGTTGCCGCGAGATGTTCTCAAGTGGGTGAGAGGGGAGGCTCGGGCGTTGGAGGAGAAACAGACAAGAGGAGGTGGGTTGGGATGATTCGGCCAAGGTGGGGAAGGAGAAAACTGCAGGAATTTTCTGTAGGAAGCTATTTTGGGGGTTTAATTGGAGAGATTTAATTTGAAAATCAAATTAAATCCATGAGGAGTTTAGGGGCTGATTTTGTGGAGAGATTTTAATTTAATTGGGGGGAAGAGAGGCCTTGAAGAAACTGCTGGCTTTGTAGAGGACGAATAAAAGGGAATTAACCAATTGGGGATCACGGCTTGCCTCCACAGATTTTAATAAAATCTGTAATAAACAGATTTGAATAAAGGCTGAATTAAAACAGGTTCAATAAAAAAGGAAACTTTCCTTACAGGAGGTAGCCGTTTGGGATTAAAAAATTTCTGTGATTAATTCCTTTACAACAATTGACTCAATCTTAGGAGCCAATTAAGGAAGGCAATTAATGACTCTTGAGGGATTTGAATTCCCGATCCAAATTTCCCAGGGGGAGGCGGGATGGGGATCCGGGGTTGGCCGGCAGGGTGTTGGCTGCGGTAGGCGGGGCGGTGGCCGGCGGGAGGCTGGCCAGGGGTGGTGGTGTTGTGGCCAGCAGGAGGCGGCTTTGCAATGAGCGGGTAGACCTGTGTGAGCTGCCGGCCTGGCTACAAAAACATGAAAATTTATGTAGTTTTGATCTCCCTTACCTTGAATTCCTCTAACACTTCTTCCACACAATAATCCGAGGTTAAAGTTAGAACTCACGGAGAGATCTAATTCTCCCGTCGAACTCACTAAGAGATCTCAGAGAAAAGCACTCACAAAGAGAACAAAGGGAAATTTCATTTCATTTCAAAAACTAATCCAAATACAATGATACAAGCCTTATATATAGGCTGACAGAAAAATAAAAGCATAAAGTCAAAAATGCTCTTGGGCTACAATAAGTGCTACATCCCTCATAGGGGTACAAACGGAAACATGAAATAAACTAATAAAAACTAAAGCATCACAGATAAAGGCTCTGAATCAGGGCCGTCGATCGTCGTCCCCGGCGATGGTACACATGTCGAAATCTGATGCCCTCATCAATGGGACGACTGGAATTTAACACTCCTCCTGAAGCTGGGGAATACAAATCTGTCATTCCCAGCTTGGTAATCAGTCCCAGAAAGATAGAGTTATCAAGTCCCTTAGCAAGAATATTTGTAGCGTCGATTTCATCCTTTTCCTGCACCCCATGCATCTTGGTTTCACTTTCAATAAACCCTCTCTGCTCTTTCTTTAGGAGTGGCACCTCTACATCTTCATCATAAAAAAAATTTATGCATTCTTGTACTTTGATCAAAAGAATCAACAATGCCATTATAAAACCTTTGATCATCTGGCCACCAAATTTGCATCCAAGCCTTTCCCACGCTTCCGTGGTCCAAAAGCCACTTGCACACCCTGAGCACGCTTCCATCTTGATTTAGTTTTACTAATATCTTTAACATGGTTATGATCTTTAATCAAATATTTTACTTTAAACTTTTGAGAGGAGATAACTTCCTTTAATTTCAATTCTTTGTCTTCAGCCTTAACATGCTTAACTCATTTATGCTTCTTAGTGTCAATAGTTTCTTTGTTTTTCAAGAATGTCACTCTAACTTTTCTTTGAAATTCATTTCTACCTCCATTATTCGGAAGCTTTTTGTCAGAAGTACTCCGAGCTTTTTTCTTATTATCAACTCCATAATTGATGTAGGCATTGGGGGGGGGGGGGGGGGGGGGGGGGGGGGGGGGGGGGTTCATCCCCCCTGTTTGGCCCTTCGGTTTCCCCCACATTGGCTCCTTCCCGTGGCTGGTTCTTTCCCTGTATGGCTGCCTTTTCACGTTCCCCTTGTGGCTGCCTGTTCCGGTTCCCCTTGTGGCTGCCTGTTCCGGTTCCCCTTATGGCTACCTATTCCGATCCCCCTTGGCTGCCTGTTCTGGTTCCCCTGACTGCCTTTTCCGATTCTCCTGGCCGTCTATTCCTGTCTCCCGTGGCTGCCTTTCCGGTTCCCTGTGTGGCTCTTCGAGTGCAGTTTCTGAACTGATTACTGGCCTTCCATATTCTCCTATTTTTATGGTTTATTTGGAGATGGCTTTGGAATGTTTAGCTATCTCTTATCTCCTATAAATATGTGAAGTTTTGAGAATAGAAAAGAGAGTTTATAGAGAGATTTTGGTGTTGAATTTTTGGAAGAAACTTGAGGGTTTTCTTTGATAGCTTGCGAGCCATATATCCCCTTCTCCTTCTTCTAGGTTAGCTTGCAAGCTATGCCTCTCCTTCGTCTCGACTTTTTACCTCTTTCTTATCTTCGCAAGTGACCACCCCATAAATATATTTCTTCTCGATGAATGAAAAGCAAGTTTAGGAGTTGTTTTGAATTGTGTCATGTTATGTTTTTAAATTTAAGCGTGTTTGTGTCTTAATTTATGTATTTTCTTATTTTCAAGGAAAGTGTTTGTGTTTCTTTTTTGTGACTAAGGGTCTCCTACTTGTTTTGGGAGCTTTTGGTTGCATCAACAATTAATTTGATGTAGGCAAAGGGGGGTCGATTCATCCCCCCTTCTCTATGACCCTTCAGTTTCCTCCTCCCTGGCTCCTTTTCCTGTGGCTAGTTCCTTCCCCCCTTGGTTGCCTGTTCTGGTTCCCTATGAAGCCCGTTCCTTAGCCCTTTGGTTGCATGTTACGGTTCCCCTTATGGCCACCCGTTCCTCCCCCCTTGGCCCCCCCCCCCGGTTCACCCCCCCCCAACCCCCCCCCCTCCCCCCCCCCCCCCCCCCCCCCCCCCCCCCCCCCCCCCCCCCCCCCCCCCCCCCCCCCCCCCCCCCCCCCCCCCCCCCTTCCCTTGTGGCTACCTGTTCCGGTCCCCTGTGCTGCCCGTTCCTGTCTTCCCGTGGCTGCCTTTCCGATTCCCTGTGTGGCTCTTCGGGTGCTGCTTCTGGACAGCCCTCTTGGCATTCTATTTCCCTATTTTAATTGGTAGGTTGGGTTTATTTTGGGCTGTTTGGCTGTCCCATTTCCCCCATAAATATTAAGTGATTTGTAAGCATAAAAAGGAGGAATATGTGCTTATTTTTGGAGATGAAAACCTGAGGGTTTTTGGAAAAGCTTGAGAGCTTGTTTCACTTCTTTTCTCTTCTTCTTGGGAAGGCTGTTGACCTCAAAATCGAACAAAAAAAAAAAAAAAAAAACGTCATACTTGAGCTGTGCACGTCGCCCCGGATCACGCTTGCACGTCGAGACCATTCCGATGTTGCTTCTACCCACGACCGATTTGTGTCGTTAAAAGAGGAAAAAGGTGAGGCCTTCGGCCTCCCTCACTCTCTGGCTCTTTGTTCCTTTCCCCCCTCGTATGCTTCTTCGAGTCCTTCGTCGCTGTTCGACTCGGCTCCCTCGACGACATTCCCTCTCCGTAGGATCGAAAGTTATGACACTTTGAGCGGAAGCAACGACGCAAGCGTCACTCCTTCGAGTCCTTGGTCGTTGTTCGACTGCACCATTGACGACTATCCCTTCTCGACAGAGTGGAAGTCACGACATTTGGATCGGAAGTTACAACAGGCGCTCGCTTGCTGTGGAGATAACCTTCTTCCCTTTGATCGCTTCTTCGGCCCCTTTTGTGCTGTTTGACTTTGCTCATTCAACGACGTTCCCTTCCGGTCGGAATCGGAAGTCTCAACGTTTTGATCGGGAGTAGGAACGGGACTTGCTAGCTGTAAGGATAACTTTCCCCTGTCGCGCGTTTCTTCGGCCTGTCCCTGTTGTCCGATTCCGCTCCTTCCACAATTCCCTTCCTGAAGGATCGAAAGTAACACATTTTGATCTGAGGCAACAAAGAGAACTCGCTTGCTGTGAAGGTAATTTCTCCCTTCTGCGAGCTTCTTCGGCCAAATCCAGTAAATATGTAGAACATGTTTTAATTGATTATAATAATTATTAATTATATTTAATAATTATTTAATTATAATTATAATTAATTAGTTAATTATAATTAATTAGTAATTAGAAATTAATTATTATTTATAGTTATTTGATTAATTATAATTAGTCATTAATTAATTATAATTAATTTACAAATTGTAACTAGTTAATAATTAATTATAAATTATAATTGTTTAAGTATTATTATAATTAATATTAATTGTAATTAATTAAAAAAAGAAGAAAAAAAGTGGGCTCCTCCCGCCTCGATCCACGAGCCTCCACCGCAGGTTCACTGGTCGCCAAGGTATAATTTCTAAAACTTAAACCCTCTCTTACCTTGGTGTTCGTGTCGAGCCGGCAAACCACCTATATATGCTTTTCTTAGCATGGTAGGAGGGAGTCCGGTGCGACACCTACGACGAGGTAGGTGAGCGACCCTTGACTCCAAAATCCTGTCCTCGGTGTGTGTGACGAGCCGATCAACCACCTATACACGCTTACCTTAGTATGATAGGAGGGAACCCGATGCGACGCAATCAACGAGGCAGGTAGGCCTGGTGCACGCTTTTCTTAGCATGGCTAAGACAACTCTTAAGTACTCGTACACGGCTCTGTACCTGCGAAAAAACAACTTCTTTTCTTGTAACAGGTATCGAAGACCCATACACGATTTTCTTAGAGTGGTGAGGGATGACGATTACACGGCCGCGGTGTCCTTGTACGAGGGCACCTACCATACACAATTTTCTTAGTGTGATAGGAAGGCTCAGTTTTCCGTAGTTTTTTCTTAAACGGGGGGGGGGACACCGGGAATATATGACTGCATTTAGACCTGGTTTGAACTCAAAAGAATAAGAATTTGGACTCAAATGAACAGTGGACTTGAGGACCTGAACTTGAACAAAATTTAAAATAAAAGGCTAAACCCAAATAAAAATAAGATCAAACTGGAGCCAAATTCGAATCAATTTGAACATGCAATTGAACTTGCAAAGTCTTCAGAAGACTGTACGTGGACATAGAACTTGAGCTTGCACATTGAGCTTATGAACTTGGTTTGAACTGGACTTAAAAGAACTCAAACTTGAGTTTGATTTGCACAACATGGGGCCCGTTCTGAACTCATATTGAACTTGAATGAGCAACAAGAACCACAGGGAACCAAATTGGCTTTTAAGTTCTAAAATGCACATTAAACTGAAAATATAAGATGCTAAGTTACAATCCAATCTATTTGAGCGAAAGTTTAATAAAGATTGTGAGCAATATCAAGGAATAAATGAAATGATGAATATCAATAGACAAATGAAAGAGTTGTGATAATATTCCAAAGGAATTATTCACATACAAACTGGGGACTCATAGCAAGAGGTCTTCATACAAATTCAATTGTCATTTGATTGCAAGCACATCAAGCTTTCTGCAAACAAGAGAAGTTGGTGGGTGATTAATACAATGCAACACCTACGAATAATGACGATTGATGCAATCTACATATAATCAATGTCTCCGAATTGCAATCAACGATGACTTAACTTTAAGAAAACACATCAATCCTCCTAGCGTATCGAGAAGTGGTAATGCAAATGTGTCACAAATATGGTGGCTATCCTACAAACATATGTAATGAGACTACAACAACACTAGCGATATTGCTTGTAGATTGAGATGGCAGTACTGACACTTGATAGTGGAAGATCCGTCCATGCAAACAAGTACATCAAACCACCTGAGATTGGTGAAAGTTGGATATGATGCAGGAACATTGACTCTTCTACGAACACTTCCAGGAGGTCGTAGTGAATACAACGAGTCCTGTAAATGAACACGAACCACTTGTGAATAATAACAGTGGGTATATCGTAAGTACAACGAACCCCTGTGGACACGAATACAGATATCACCTATAACGGCGGTGATTGAGAGGCCTTGGGTACGTCGAATATGAAGACAACTCGATGTACGGAAAAGGACACCTCCTGGCAGAATGGAAGAAATGTTTGAGCAAATTCGAACTAAACTTCATGATGTTCCAAAATTTCTTCTTGGTTCTATACTTAGGAAGAAAATAGTTATGGCATTCACAAATACTGGAAATGACAAGTACGCCAAGATACCTCTATTCATTTTAAAGGTCAATTATTTGGTTATGGATGTCACATCCTATAGAAGTCCCTCCCAATAAACGAGAAAAAATAGTCCACAACAAAACAAAGAGATATGTTGTGGCAATGAAATGACCCACCTGTAAGCAAAAGCACGAGATTAGTTAGTGCACTACAACCTACCTGTATAAATCATACAAGTAGTGCACGACAGTCAACCTGTACAAAGTAACAAATAACTCTATTCAAAAGCTACTACGTCACGCCACCGAATTCACAACATCTATGCAAGCGGACAAAAGGCTTTTACAAATATTTCAAGTACCCCCACACATGCACCGTAATTTGTATACACATAGATACACAAAAAAGGGGTAGATACAATCAAACACCCGCATGGGCCTCGACGAGCGTGTTATTAATACACACGTGACGTCTAGGGATGCTGCGCAGGTTACTAAGTGAATTCAAATTTGAAATCTGATCCTCCTAAGCAGGTAAATCGGAGTCGACAGGAATCGAACCTTCAAACAAGTATACGGTTGTGGTGACTGGTATATTTATTTTAATACATTCATATTAGGCCTTCAAGACCTATAACAAAAAAATTTCACAAACAAAGGCATGAAGCCTTTGAAACTCGATCCTCTGTCGATAACTCGACGGAGTCGACAATGTTCAATTAATATCTTCAAGTGACTTCAAAGTCACCCCGATGATGGCCATATTGAATGCAAACCTCAACCAGAGGGGTCTATTTCAAATAATTCAAAATGCCATCCAAATACCCATAATCCAAATTTTCAAAATCATCTGAAATCCAAAATATCTAAAATTGAAATTCAAACATCAAAATACTTAAAAAAACCCCATCCAACATCCGCAATAATTTGCTGAAGTGGATAAATTCGAATATAACATTAGCTCACATAGAGCTAATGCCTAGTCGAAAATATCACTAGGATCTATTCTCAAATAATCTCCTGCCAATAAGGACGTGGTACATGTCACCTGACCGGCAATTTTACTGTCAAATGGCACCACAGGATAAACGGTTATGACCCGGGGCCCTCTGAATCAAATGGTTTTGCCGCCAAATGACACAACAAAATATCAGTTATGGTCAAAACCAATACATTCCTTAGTGGCATGAAATCCTTAAGATATGAATTAATATGATATAATCGATAGGGCACAAAACCCTCTGTTAGCTAGGATGGATTCAAATTTGTCCCCTTGGACAAACATTCACCCTAGGTCTACAAGGTCTCCTTAGACGAAGCAACCCATGGCTGCCGATAAGGATCCTTATGTCAGGTTGGGTCGACTACCTCCTTTGTTTAAGTAGACTAGGGACCACGATGACCCGGGACAATAGAACCATGGGATCTTAATCGGGTCCATCATCCATTCCCCCACCATCCGCTTTAAGTGCAAGATGGTGAAATTTCTATTTTAAATATCAAATCTTGCAACCCTTCAAACCCAATTCCCAAATCCAAACCTATGATGCTACTACATGTCAGATACTACGTATCTCTACATATCTGATTAACAACTAGCCTTAATCGAAAACTCTCTCTCGTTAGTGGAAGGGGTAAAACTCATATCATAAAGTCCTCATAAAATGAGGGCGAAATCTCTAGGTAGTGTCTTATCTATAAACCCATCTGCCTTTCAAAATTTACATTAGAACTTAATCCTTTAAAACTCCCCCTGAAGAATAGAAAAAGCATAACAGTCAGGCGGAGGTCGGGGCCGAATTTTCGAAACCCACAAAGGCTTGCGAGCTTGTCCTCTCTTTCGTCTCGGACTTCTTACCTCTTTCTTCTCTCCGCAAGTGACCACCCATATGTATCTTTCTTCTCAAGTTATCAAAGAAATGAAAGCAAGTTTAGGAGTTTATATCATAAGTTTGTAAGCGTTAAAAGTTGTACGTGTCATTTTATGTTATAAGTGGTATTATATTTTCGTTTTAAGTGGAGTATTTTATGTATTTTATTATTTCCTAGGAAGTCTTTAGTATGCTTACAAAATTAGGGTCTTCCTAAATTTTTTTTGCTTGCATCAATAATGATCATTACTAATTGACAACTGCAATGAAGCATTTCTTCCTCCTTCACAAGAACTTAGATCTGACCTTCTATCAGACTTTGTTAAACTTGAATTAGGGGTGTCAATATTTGAACCGACCCAAAAAAAATTTGGGTTAAGATCAACTTGTTTGTCAAATGGGTCGGGTTCGGGTTTCATTTTCGACCAATTTCTAAAATCAGGTCGGGTTTGAGTTGACTCAGAAACCTGAAATAACCCGGATCACCCTCTGACCCTCGCATCTGCAGTCTGCACTATAACCAACACCCATGCCCACACTTGCGTCCGCAACCGAACCTGCGCCAGCAACTTTACAGGTCGCGCTCACCCTCCCACGCTCGCGTTCGCACACGAACCTGCGCTTGCCCATTTCGCTCGCACACACCGGCGCCCGAACTCGCTCGTCTCACCTATTGTGTTCCTGGTTAACGGCTCAGGTTGGGTCAACCCGGTAACCCAGCGTGTCGGGTCCGAGAATGAATTTCTGACCCGTTTACAAAAGCATGCCTATTTTAGGTCAGTTGAATTGAACCCCGGTCAACCAAGTTTAACCTGAACCCGACCTGAATACCCGTTTTGACACCCCTAACCTGAATACAAGCTATGTTCTAGATTTACCACTATGATGATGAAATTTAGCTTTTTGGTTTGCAGCTCTGGAATCACCATTCTTGAAAGCTACAACAATCAGCACATTTATCTCCATTATATCATCATCATATGGAACATCTGGTGTTGTTATTCTTGTTATTTCACTAAGACAAGATGGAATTGAAACCTTCACATCCATATATGAGTGTGCCAAAAGATCCTTCACAATTAATGCCTCCATAGCAGGCTGAACAACAGTCAACATTGAAGTAGATGGACATTGATCCAATCTTGACAATAAATTTTCAAATTTATCAAGAAGTAGCAAAAGCTGCTATAAATCGAATAGAGGAGATGCTAGCTTATTCCTGATGTCTTTGACCTCATCCTCCACCATTAAATCATCATGCAACATTTGCACAAATGTGCACGCGAGAGGCTGCATGTACGACAATAAGGGCTCCATGCTTTCGGTCCCTTGCAGGCGCGCATAAGACCACCGATCCAAGTGTTCGACTCTTCCCAGGCACGCACACAAAAATTCCTACACAACTCCTCCCGGTGCTCGTTTCTGCTTCTGCGTAGGTAGGAACGCACACACAAAGGTTTTACCTTCTTCAGATGTACAAGGATTCCTTTTGCTCTTCTCTGCTTGGCTTCCAAGAAGAGACGCACAAAGCAGATGACCAAGCGGAACGCCGCTCCTCTCTTAATCGCACGCAGGGATGAAGACTTAGCCCGATGTCGCCGTTCCTAGGAGGAAGTCTTGGTCGAAGTCCAGACGCATCAGGAGAAGCCCTCCCGCTCGATCTCTCTTCGGTCTTGGATGCACGAGAGACTCTTGTCTATGCTTCTTCTGGCCGCAAGCACGAAATAGAGGGCACGAGCTGTTTGGACCGCTCGACTCTTGTTCGATCTCCAACGACAATGAAGGATGCTTGCTCCTCTCCGCTTCCTTCGATTTGTATATCCCAGTTATTCCAGCAATAAATGCCCGTGGAAGGACAAATATTCTTTTGAATTCCGACAATGAAAGTTGGTGGTGAGAATTTGGCTCTAATACCATGTTAAATTTATTGGAGAGAAAAATCTTAGTTTTATTATACAAAACTATCCCTATTTATAGATCTATACAAGATGGCTTAATAAAGAAATAAATAACTACAAAATCATGCATAATTGCCTTATAATCCTTCCTAAATCAGCCGCCCAAATATAGAAGGAGATCGACATGATCCAAATGAGCCTCCCACGAATCTCCATGCTGGCCGTATGGGATCAAGGGCCAAAAGAATGCTGAGATTTAGCACATTATTCTGAGTTGAATACTCCATATACATGTGGCATCCTAAAGATGTAGTTATTCTTCACAAGTGTATTCACTTGTTTTTTATGCCTTTATATCACCTGATATGAAATGTGGACTTTAATGATAATGCACAACCTCTGACTTATCTGACAAGACTAAGATATAAATACAACATAATATACTTTTGCAGTTGTGTTTTTACCAAACAAGAATTTATCTTAACATATCATATAGCTAGTTGACATCAAACTAGTATCATGCATATGATTATGTAGTTGTGATTGCTCTAGACTTATTGTATAATTGATATGCCACATGTTAATCAAGACTATGATTTTATGATATAACCTATATGCATAGAACTTTGCTCATGTATAGGATCTAAGAGATAAGACTTGATATAATATGGTTTACTACCGTGGCATACATGCACATTATTCTTCATTACCCTTTACTGAATCTTATGGTAGGTGATGCGTGATCTATACATGTGCTGTTGGTTTCAATGGAAAACAGCCCATGAATTGTTGATTAGGCCTTGTGACAGGTATTTGTGAATTATTTCATAATCATTTATCTAAATTGTTATAATGTATATATTGAATTATTGATATATCAGAGAATGCATATGCTAAAGTGCTAGTGTTGGGCTTGTATGTAGGTATAAAATATGATAGAAGTTATTGTTTTGGATGATGATGTATAATTTCCTTAATGTGATGTAAATAGACTTGGTATATTGAATATTCCTGAATACACATGTTGTAAATGAATTGTTTTGTACTAGAATTGCTACAGCCTTGTAAATATAATCTTCTATTATCTTATTTAATGTACATGTTTTCTCTTGATTTACTGATCGTGTTGCATTGTGTTGTGAATTATTTAACGAAAGCTATATTCAAAATAATCTTGATTTTGAATAGAGCTTATTTTGGCTGATATAAATATATTACTTATTGAATGAACGAATAGAAAGTTTGATGCAGGACTACATGCATGATTTAGGAATTTGCACAAAATATTTAAAGATCAATTTCAGATTTTGTTACTAGTGATTAAAACCACAAAATAAAACTAATAAACGGTCACTTTCGTTTAGGCCAAACTACACCGAATGCTAAACGGAATCAAAACACGTAGGAAAGTTAAAGTGATGCAAGTATGATAATATTCAACATAATCCTAGTTTAACAACGAGATCCAAAAGCCAAGAAGTAGCAAATCCTACGCGTACTAGTGGATGGCAACAAAGGGACACAATCTCTCGCTTTGAACAAATTCTCAAGAAGAATTCGGAATTCGAAAGTAAAAGAATCAAGAAGGAGAAAGAATCACCTTCACGGAGAGACGTCGTAGAAATCCCACGTACCTTCCGAAATTGTCCGTCCAAGGTTAGTTGAATCCTTCTCGAAGAAACGATGTGGATTACTACGAACCTTCCGTTAGTATCTCTTCCTTAGTCTTGATCACAAGGAGTAGCAATTGGTAAGTGGTCTTCTTTTTGGATCAACAATGGTTGAAGTAAATTCGAGGAAAGGCCAATGAGGAGATCCATGCGATCTTAGCCTTCGTACATCAAAACCGGATTCAAACTCCGGATTGATCTCCCATCTCAAATCAATGTAGGAGATACCTTGAGAGGGAGTGAAAAGAGAGAGAGAGAGGGTGGACGGGTGAGAGGGAGGAAGAGGCTAGGGTTATGAGAGAACTAATTGGGATGAAGAAAATATGCTATAGTCTTCATACCAAAATTATTCTCAGATTTTAAGTAAAAGTGGAGGGAAATTTTTCTGAAATTTGAATTTCAAATACATGTAATCAAGAGCATTAATGTAGCATTAAGGAGGTGGGGACCATAGGTGAGGCCGGCGGCATGGTGAGAGGGAGAGGAGTTGGTTATGTGGAGAATAGTAAAGCTCTTTCCAAATTGATCCCTTTAATTTAGGAGAAGAAAATTTCCACCTAAATCAAATTTGAATTTTGTCATGAAAGACGTTTAAAACTTTCCTAAAATGGAAGAGTTAATTTAGGAAACAATTTGAATTCAAATTATGGTGAATTTGAATTTCAAATTACCCCAATTAATCCCACTCTTAAATTAGGAAATACCATAAAGAGGCATAAAGGGGTGGGAGGCCGGCGGCTAATGCAAGGGGGCCGGCGGTATGGTCATGGCTAGCGACTATGGGCGGTGGCCGGCGGAAAAGGGTTTCGGGCAAGGTGAGTTTGTGGTGTTTTGGGGGAAAGGGAATTGGTAGAGGCTATGGCCGGTGGTGGGAAGTAGAAAGGGAGGATGTCGTGGAGAAGGTGATGATAAAATAAAGAAAAGAAAATAATAAAAAAAAATAACCACGAACCCGGCCGTCTCCAAGGTTGGTGGGTGATGCGATAATCTCCCTCTCCAAGGGATCTCTCCAAACCTCTCCAAGAACTCTCAAGGCTCTCACAACACAAGTGAAGAAAGAAATTTTTATAATTGTTCATTAACCATGACAATACAAGAAGGAGGCTATAAATAGCCCATTACAATGTCATAAAAATAAAAGACTAAAATACCCTCGAGGGGCTACAAGACTCAATCCCTCAAGCAAGGGTAAAAAGGGAAAAAAATGCAGAAATAAAATTACATCAACTAAAATGATCATGCTGAAATTAAAAATACATCGGGTACATCGTGGCCGTAGATCTACGGCCACGTCGACGGTAGACTTTCCAACTGATGTCCCCATCATTCTCCCGGGGTGGGAGAAAACTCGACTCCGTCGAGTAAGTGTCTCTCTCGTAAAGCTCCAAAGCATCCCGGGTCTATCCGCTGCAGCTCCTCGCGGTCTATCCACGTGTCCTCCGATTCAGGTTTTCCTCTCCACCTGATCAAATACCTTCTCCTTCCTCCTTCTTTTGTAGAGATAATGTCATCACTCAAAACTGTGTCCACTTTATCAGCCATGGGTGGTTTGGGAATGGTATGAAGGGGGGGTAAATTTGGGTTTTCCAATGGTGGGGTTATATCAGGCTGTTGCGAGAATGGGTTGGGTGGATTGAAATCAGGGCCTTCATAAGCTACTAGATCCTCAATGTTAAAGGTCGGGTTGATGTTGAAATCCTCGGGGAGGTCTACCACATATGCATTGTCATTAATTTTCCTTAGTATTTTGAAGGGCCCAGCACTCTTGGCGTGTAGTTTCTTAACGGTTCCTTGTGGGAACCGTTCCGGACGGATCCGCACCATCACGAAGTCACCTACTTTAAAAGTTTTAAGTCGTCGTTTTAAATCAGCATATAACTTGTAATCTTTGTTGCTCTTTTCAATATTTTGTGCAATTTCCTTATGTAGTTCATGCAGATGTGATGCAAATGCAGATGCAGACTCAGAAATTCTATACCTAGAACTCATAGGAATCAAATCTAAAGGTTGTCTAGGCTTAAACCCGTATACAATCTCAGAAGGACTTAGACCCGTGGTTCGGTTGACAGAATTATTGTACGCGAACTCAGCAGTGGGTAGGATAGTGTCCCAGTCTCTAATATGATCCCCAACCAAAGAACGCAGTAGGTTTCCCAAACTTCTGTTAACTACTTCTGTCTGACCATCCGTCTGTGGGTGAAAGGCAGTGGAAAATTGTAGCTTGGTACCCATCTTCATCCGCAGGGTTTTCCAGAAGTAACTTGTGAACTTAACATCTCGATCCGATACAATAGTTTTGGGTAAACCATGCAAGCGGACAACCTCATTAAAATAAAGCTTGGCAATGTGAGAGGCATCAGATGTTTTGGAACAGGGGAGGAAATGAGCCATTTTGGAAAATCGATCTACGACTACGCATATGGCATCATTCCTACGCAGTGTCTTTGGCAGGCCTAAAATAAAATCCATACTGACGTCCTGCCAAGGACAACTAGGCACCGGTAACGGAGTGTAAAGCCCAGTGTTCTGTTTTCGTTGCTTGGCTAATTGACACGTGTGACATCTAGCAACCATTCTACCAACATCTCTCTTAAGGCTTGGCCAAAAGAAACGGTACTCAACGGCCTCAATCGTCTTATCTCTCCCAAAATGTCCAGCGAGGCCCCCAGCATGAAGTTCCCACACAAGAAATTCCCTAAGGGAAGTGCGAGGTATACAAAGCTTTTGGGCTTTGAAAAGGTAACCATTGTCCAAGAGGAAATCGTCCACGAGGCGGGTGCTGCCCGTGGACAGGGAAAAATAAATTTCTTTGAAGTCTGGGCACTCAAGATAATCCATCTTTATCTGATCAAAACCCACGACTTCTGCTCTCAATTCAAGAGTAGTCATCATCCGGCGGCTGAGAGCATCAGCAGCCTTATTCTCGACCCCCGCCTTATGCCTAAGAGTGTAAGAGTACTCCTGAAGAAATTCTACCCATCGGCCATGTCGGGCATTAAGTTTCTTTTGAGAATTGATGTATCTCAAAGCCTCGTGATCCGAAAAGATGACGAACTCTTGTGGGAGCAAGTAGTGCCGCCAGTAGCGAAGGGATTGGATCACGACGTAGAATTCCTTATCGTAAGTGGAGTAACGTTGCCTAATATCATTCAACTTCTCGCTGAAATAGGCTACCGGGTGACCCTCCTGGGAGAGGACTCCTCCAATTCCGACCCCCGAAGCATCGCAGGTCACTTCGAAGACTTTAGAGAAGTCGGGGAGTCTCATCACTGGGGCTTCCACCATTCGTTTCTTAATCTCATCGAATGCTCTGGTGGCAGCCGGGGTCCAATGAAAATCACCCTTCTTAAGACAATCAGTAATAGGAGATACTATGGTACTGAAATTTCGGATGAATCTCCTATAGAAGGTAGCTAAACCGTGGAAGCTGCGAACTTCCCGGATGTTCTGAGGAACGGGCCAGTCAACTATGGCTCTCACCTTCTCGGGGTCGGCAGAAACACCTTGTGCAGAAACAATAAAGCCCAGAAAAATGACTTGGTCTACAAGGAAAGTACATTTCTTAGGGTTGGCATAAAGCTGTTCTTTCCTTAAGACATCACAAACTTGCCTAAGGTGGTCAAGGTGCTGATCAACGGAGTGGCTATAGATAAGAATGTCATCAAAATAGACGACAACAAACTTACCCATAAAGGGGCGCAACACCTGAGTCATCACCCTCATAAAAGTGCTAGGGGCATTACTCAGTCCAAAGGGCATGACTAGCCACTCATAAAGACCATCTTTCGTTTTGAACGCGGTTTTCCACTCATCACCGGGTCGGATCCGGATCTGGTGGTATCCACTCTTAAGATCAATTTTGGAGAATAAAGTCGCACCCGTCATCATATCAAGCATGTCATCGAGCCTCGGAATAGGGAATCGATATTTGACGGTGATCTTGTTGATAGCGCGGCTATCAACACACATTCTCCAAGTTCCGTCCTTCTTCGGTGTAAGAAGGGCTGGCACCGCGCAGGGACTAAGACTCTCCTTAATGAAACCTCGCTGCAGTAATTCGTCAACCTGCTTTTTAAGCTCAGCATGTTCCGTGGGGTTCATGCGATAGTGTGGCAGGTTTGGAAGGGAGGCTCCAGGGACGAAGTCTATAGCATGCTGGATGTCTCTAAGTGGTGGTAACTGATCGGGGAGATCATCGGGAAAGACATCAGCATACTGTCCTAGAATAGGCTGTACCTCCTCAGGAATGGGCTTGTCAGATTCAGTGGAAATCTCACGGCCAACTAAGGCAAACAGAGGGGCGCCTTGGGCAAACTCAGTAATCAGAACCTTGGCGGTGACAAGGTTCATGCCCTTTTTAGATTTGGCTGGGTTGGATTTCGTGGCATCCGTAACTCGGGGCTGTGATGGCAAAAGCTTAATTTTTTTGCCAGCATGTTCAAACACGCAGGTGTTTGAACGCCCATAAATGTGGACATCGTTATCGTAGATCCAGGGGCGACCTAGCAAAATTTGTCCAACATTCATAGCCAACACATCGCACCAGACATTCTCCTTATAAGTGGCAAAGGAGATGGGTATGTGGCTTCGTTCCTTCACTTCCAAGGCATTGGAGTTGACCCACGATACCTTATACGGGTTGGGGTGAGGAACGGCAGACAGACCTAATTGGGATACCATGCTGGAGGAAACAGCATTAATGCAGCTACCACTATCCACTATGACTTTACAGTTCTTGTCTTTGATTTTGGTGTAGGTATGGAAAATCGTGGTCCTACGCCAGTCATCAGTGGGTGTCGGTTGTGATAGTGCACATCTCACCACGCAGATGGGAGAGGTATCCGGCGTTTGAAGGCAATTGAGGACCGTAGTGTCGTCCTCCTCCTCGAAGTATTCGCCTTCTTCCTCGACTTGATGGATCTGATCAACCTCGGGCTCGAGATCGTCCTCAGTCATCTCCTCAACGATCGAAACCTTATAAGGACTGGAGCACTGAGAAGCGATATGCCCATACCCCTGGCATCGAAAGCACTTGGTTCCGGGACTGGACCGAGGAGCATCCGTGGTGGGAGGCTTACTTCTAGAATCAGATCTAAGTGCAGGTGGACCCGTGGGTGGTCGAGTCGTGCTCCCCGGAGTAGGTCGTGAAACAGGAGGGTGCGAGGTGGAACTACCGGTTGGTCTATATGAAGGTTTAGAG
Organism: Dendrobium huoshanense; assembly: GCA_016618105.1. Lineage (NCBI taxonomy): Eukaryota > Viridiplantae > Streptophyta > Magnoliopsida > Asparagales > Orchidaceae > Dendrobium > Dendrobium huoshanense. The sequence goes on along the minus strand of CM028350.1, from coordinate 35,424,662 downwards.
TCATGAGATCGACTCGGATGCTGAGGACGAGATTCCTCCAAATCAAGCACTAGGCTGTAGGCGTTCTCCAGAGTAGTGATGTTCCGGGCAAAAAGTTCGTTGCGCAAATCTTCCCGCAGTCCGGTACGAAACATCGACAAAATTTGCGCAGGGGTGGTTGAGGTTTCCCCTTTGCAACGAATCAGGTAATCATCGAAGGATGCAATGTAATCCTTAACGGGTTTGCTTCCTTGGGTAAGTCGGTTCCACCTGTCAAGGAGTCTAGGGAAGTACGAAGGAGGTAGGTACTTCTGTTTAAGTTCACGTTTCATGGACGCCCAATCAGTAATGGGGTACTCGTTGCGGGACTCCCTAAGACTTTCTAAGTTCGACCAGAATTGGCTAGCCCTACCAATAAGCTTCATCTCCGCGAACCTAACCTTTCTGGCTTCCGAAATGTTATACCACTTGAAGAAGCTATCCATGCCTTTGATCCAATCAAGGAAGAGTTGTGGATCTAAGGTGCCATCGAAAGTGGGTGCTTCTACCTTGATATTCTTCATCAAGTGAATGTCAGGGTCATGGTTGGTGTCGTGGATGTAATGAGGATTTCGATAAGGGGCACGTGGGGGCCCATCATCTTGAAAAGTATCATCCCCATACATGGAAGGTGGCCTAGAAGGCGTGTAGAGGGGTGCTTGGTTCCTACCTCGTTCTAGGTTATCGAACCGATCAGTTGTTTGTCGCCGAAGCTCCGCTAAGTCGGATTGGTTCTCCTTAAGTTGTTGACTAATCGCGCCCATTTGACCTACCAACAGGTCTAAGGTCCTGCTAAGTTGCTCCGGGTCCATTCCTAAAACACTATGGGAGACTTAGGAGGGGTTCTAAAGAGAAAACAACAAACCTGCAGCAGGGAAAACACTCTATCGGGACTCTAAATGGTGCTGGAAATTCACGGACAGCAAGCTATATGTATGGATTAATGTTCCCTATGCAATTAATGAAGTGGGTGCGCTATGGACAGCACTTAGGGACCTAAAAGATGAACCTACAGCTCACTAAAGGTTGCAGGAAATTCTGGACAGCAAGCATAAAATGGATTTTAACATAAATCTAACAATGTTATGCATGCAGAAAACTTGAACAAAAGTTAGGTAACACCCTAGGAAGTATTCTAGAAAGAAAATCCTAGCCTAACCATGCTCTGATACCAGATGATGCAGGACTACATGCATGATTTAGGAATTTGCACAAAATATTTAAAGATCAATTTCAGATTTTGTTACTAGTGATTAAAACCACAAAATAAAACTAATAAACGGTCACTTTCGTTTAGGCCAAACTACACCGAATGCTAAACGGAATCAAAACACGTAGGAAAGTTAAAGTGATGCAAGTATGATAATATTCAACATAATCCTAGTTTAACAACGAGATCCAAAAGCCAAGAAGTAGCAAATCCTACGCGTACTAGTGGATGGCAACAAAGGGACACAATCTCTCGCTTTGAACAAATTCTCAAGAAGAATTCGGAATTCGAAAGTAAAAGAATCAAGAAGGAGAAAGAATCACCTTCACGGAGAGACGTCGTAGAAATCCCACGTACCTTCCGAAATTGTCCGTCCAAGGTTAGTTGAATCCTTCTCGAAGAAACGATGTGGATTACTACGAACCTTCCGTTAGTATCTCTTCCTTAGTCTTGATCACAAGGAGTAGCAATTGGTAAGTGGTCTTCTTTTTGGATCAACAATGGTTGAAGTAAATTCGAGGAAAGGCCAATGAGGAGATCCATGCGATCTTAGCCTTCGTACATCAAAACCGGATTCAAACTCCGGATTGATCTCCCATCTCAAATCAATGTAGGAGATACCTTGAGAGGGAGTGAAAGAGAGAGAGAGAGGGTGGACGGGTGAGAGGGAGGAAGAGGCTAGGGTTATGAGAGAACTAATTGGGATGAAGAAAATATGCTATAGTCTTCATACCAAAATTATTCTCAGATTTTAAGTAAAAGTGGAGGGAAATTTTTCTGAAATTTGAATTTCAAATACATGTAATCAAGAGCATTAATGTAGCATTAAGGAGGTGGGGACCATGGGTGAGGCCGGCGGCATGGTGAGAGGGAGAGGAGTTGGTTATGTGGAGAATAGTAAAGCTCTTTCCAAATTGATCCCTTTAATTTAGGAGAAGAAAATTTCCACCTAAATCAAATTTGAATTTTGTCATGAAAGACGTTTAAAACTTTCCTAAAATGGAAGAGTTAATTTAGGAAACAATTTGAATTCAAATTATGGTGAATTTGAATTTCAAATTACCCCAATTAATCCCACTCTTAAATTAGGAAATACCATAAAGAGGCATAAAGGGGTGGGAGGCCGGCGGCTAATGCAAGGGGGCCGGCGGTATGGTCATGGCTAGCGACTATGGGCGGTGGCCGGTGGAAAAGGGTTTCGGGCAAGGTGAGTTTGTGGTGTTTTGGGGGAAAGGGAATTGGTAGAGGCTATGGCCGGTGGTGGGAAGTAGAAAGGGAGGATGTCGTGGAGAAGGTGATGATAAAATAAAGAAAAGAAAATAATAAAAAAAAAAATAACCACGAACCCGGCCGTCTCCAAGGTTGGTGGGTGATGCAATAATCTCCCTCTCCAAGGGATCTCTTCAAACCTCTCCAAGAACTCTCAAGACTCTCACAACACAAGTGAAGAAAGAAATTTTTATAATTGTTCATTAACCATGACAATACAAGAAGGAGGCTATAAATAGCCCATTACAATGTCATAAAAATAAAAGACTAAAATACCCTCGAGGGGCTACAAGACTCAATCCCTCAAGCAAGGGTAAAAAGGGAAAAAAAATGCAGAAATAAAATTACATCAACTAAAATGATCATGCTGAAATTAAAAATACATCGGGTACATCGTGGCCGTAGATCTACGGCCACGTCGACGGTAGACTTTCCAACTGATGTCCCCATCAAAGTTATCCTTATCTACACCAAGCTCAGCGAGAAATATGACATGCCGCCGGCCCAGGAGGGGCCTGCTGGACCGGTCCAAGTCTATTCACGCTGGAACAGACAGAGCAAGGGGGCGGGACTTCCTGGTGGGCCAAACTGGTCTTAATTGCTATTAGGAGGGAAAATTTGAATGTGGGGGGCTGTTTTAGGAAGTTTATTATTGTCCTTTATGATTAATTTATTTAATTAGGAGATTGGGGGGAATTAGGGTTATCTTGAATTTGAATGTATTTTTGAGATCTAGGTTTTAGTTCTTGGGCTCTTGGCATTGCCGGAGATTGTGGAGAGTAATTCCTTCCTATCAGATTGAAGGAAATTGTATCTTTCTTTGTTATCTTGCATCTACTATTGGAATACAAGAGTTTTGCTTGATTTTCCCTCAGATTTCTAGTGTAAATCTCCTGTTTTCTCTGTTTTTGGGATGTTTTCCTGCTGTGGACAGCAATATCATGGCTGCAGTTCACTTATTTTGGCTAGGATGGTTCCTATCAAATTGGTATCTGAGCGTCGATTTGGAACCGTTGGCGGCTGGATTTCTGAAATTTCAGCGGTAGATTTGTCTCAATCGGAAGAAGATTTCTCAAGTTCTAAGAAGGTACTATGGCCGGAAGAAATGTTGAGGTCTTGGAAGGAGAGCTAGGACAATTGAAGACAGATTTCGAAGATAAAATCTCATAATTTCAAAATCAATTTTCGTCAATCCATGAGAAGATGGACGGAACATATGCCGTGCTAGAAGAACTAATGAAAAAATGATGGAAGAAAAACAAAAACCGGCATCATCTGAAACCGTCGGCGGCCATGGAAGGGGAGGAAACCCTAACCCGTTTGGGCGTAGGGAAAATCCATAAGTGGAAGTTTTAGAGGGAGATGATGGGATGCCTCCGCTAGAACCGCTTTCGAGGGAGGAGTTGAGTAGGGGATACGACAAACGGGAGGCTGATTTTGTCGGCAGAAGGGAAGAATTCCATCGCCGAGGTGCTGAATTCAAAAGAATCCAGCGTCGAGGTGCTGATTTTGAAGGGGGATTGGAGGAATTTCATCACCGAGGTGCTGAATTCAAAAGAATTCAGCGTCGAGGGGCGGATTTTGAAGGAAGAAGGGAGGAATTTCATCGTCGAGGTGCTGAATTTGAAGGAATTTAGCGTCGACGTGATGATTTCAAAGGAAGAAGGGGGGAGTATGAAGAGGGGTTCGAGTATAATCGTCGGAGGGACGATCGGGACACCAAGGGAGCTCTTCCCCTTCAAGGGATGGGAGGTTATGGAGGATACCGGAGAAATGAAGGAGATCCAAGGGTGAGGAAGCTGAAGATGTCCGTCTTCGAGAGCGACGACGGCCATGGGTGGATCTATAAGGTGGAGCGATATTTTGCTGTCAATGGGCTGACGGAGGAGGAGAAATTGACAGCGGAGGGAATGTGTTTGGAGGGAAAAGCCTTAGCCTGGTATCAGTGGTGTGACATGAGGAAGCCCATTCGCAGCTGGAGAGAGTTAAAGGATTGTTTATTGGAGCGTTTCCGAGCCGATGATGGAGGAGACTTCTATGAGCAATTCTTTGCTCTAACTCAGGAGGGGACCGTGGCAAACTACCGGGACAAGTTCGAGTACTTGGCTAGCATATTGGATCACATTTCAGAGTCAGCCCTTGAAGGGAACTTCATGAAAGGGCTGAAATCGGAGATCCGAACAGCAGTCAGGGTGCTGGAGCCGAGGAACCTAGGAAAGGCTATGGAGCTGGCGCAGTTGGTGGAAGATCAGAAGAAATCAGAGAGAGGAGCTCGAGGATACTATTCTGGAGGATTATACAAGATGACTACCACCTTCTTATCATCAAAGGGGGGGAGCGCCAGGTGGTCAGAAGGAAGCACCCAAGGAAAAGACTGGCGGGGGGAATGGGGGACAGTTCAAAAGCTAAAAGAAAAAGAAATGTAGGACAAGAGAGCGAAGGGGTTGTGATTCAGATGTGATGAGAAGTACATGCCGGGGCACAGGTGCAAGGACCAAACTCTTCAGGTCCTCCTGGTCTGTGAAAATGAGGAAGACGAGGAGGGAGGTGGGAGCATATCTGAAGAGGAGGGGGAGGAGAAGCTGCACCTGGATGTGGCAGAAGTCTCTCTGAACTATGTAGTGGGATTCACCCCGAGTCACACTATGAAAGTGAGAGGAGAGATAGCTGACCGCGAGGTGGTTGTGTTGATTGACAGTGGGGCAACCCACAATTTCATTTCCAACCAGATCATTGAGTTGTTGGGGATGGAGTTAGTAGATACCGGAGGCTATGGTGTGATGATGGGCACAGGGAAGATGGAGATGGGTAGAGGAGTTTGTCGAGGAGTACTGAAGATTCAAGGGATCCATGTAAAGGAAGACTTCCTTCCCTTGGAATTGGGGAGTACGGATGTCATCCTGGGGATGAAATGACTGCAGACCTTGGGGGAGACCAAGATCAATTGGGGGACATTGAGGATGGAGCTAGTGATGGAGGGAAGAAGAAGGGTGATCCAAGGTGATGCTGGGCTGACCAAGGCTGGGGTGTCACTTAAATCCCTAATCCAGACCATCCAGGAGGAAGGGGGGCTACTTGGTGGAGTTACACCGTGTGGAAGGGATCAGAATTGAGGAAGAAGGCACTATTCCTTCCTCAGTACAACCTCTCGTATAGCAGTTCAGAGAGGTTTTCCAACCTCCGCAGGGTTTACCACCTCAGAGGGAGTTGGAGCATGACATCACTTTGAAGGAAAGGAAGACACCGATCAGTGTCCGCCCTTATCGTTACCCACAGATCCAGAATGACAAGATTGAGAAGTTGATCCGGGAGATGTTGGAGGCGAGAATCATCAGGCCAAGTGTTAGCCCTTTTTCTAGTCCAATCCTCCTTGTCAAGAAGAAGGATGGGAGTTAGAGATTATGTGTGGATTACAGGGCTCTGAATAAGGGCACTGTACCAGACAAGTTCTCAATTCTGGTGATTAATGAGTTACTTGATGAGCTGCATGGGACCGTGTTGTTCTCTAAGTTGGATTTAAAATCAGGTTACCACCAGATCAGGATGAAGGAAACAGATGTGCCAAAACAACATTCAGGACACACGAAGGGCATTATGAGTTTCTGGTGATGCCCTTTGGGTTGACTAATGCTTCGGCTACTTTCCAATCCTTGATGAATAAAATATTTAAGCAGTACCTCAGAAAGTTCGTCCTGGTCTTCTTTGATGACATCCTGGTGTACAACAAAACTGTAGGGGAACATTTGAAACACTTGAGGATAGTTCTAGAAGTCCTATAGGAGCACCAGTTAAAGGCTAATTTGAAGAAGTGCAGCTTTGCCCAGACCAGTGTGGAATACTTGGGACATGTGATGTCCCAAGAAGGAGTGGCGGCAGATCTGAGTAAAATTGAGGCAATGTAGAAATGGCCAAAGCCTAGAAACATAAGGGAGCTAAGAGGATTCTTAGGATTGACTGGGTACTATCGACGATTCGTGAAGGGGTACAGCTCCATTGCCTGGCCGTTGACCGAGCAGTTGAAGAAGGACAACTTCCTTTGGGGAGAGGCAGCAACTTAAGCTTTTGAGAAATTGAAACAGGCCATGACGATAGTACTAGTTTTAGCTCTACCGGATTTCAGTCAAACCTTTGTGGTAGAGATGGATGCATCAGGATATGGACTTGGGGCAGTACTGATGCAAAACCACATACTGTAGCATACTTCAGTCAAGTGCTGTCAACCAAGGCAAGACTGAAGTCAGTGTATGAGAGGGAGCTCATGGCCATTGTCTTGGCGATTCAGAAGTAGCGACCCTATCTTTTGGGACGACATTTCATCGTTCGGACTAATCAGAGAAGCCTGAAGTACTTGTTGGAGCAAAGAATGGTCACTGAGGAACATCAGCGATGGTTATCCAAGTTATTAGGCTATGACTTTGAGATCCAGTACAGGCCAGGCTTGGAAAATAAAGCAGCTGATGCTTTATCCAAATGTGTGGGGGAGCTCCAAAAGTTAGTTGTATCAGTGCCACTAATGGTAGACTGGGGAGCCATCAAAGAGGAGAGCATGATGAATGAAGAGCTAAAGAAGATCAGGGAGGATTTGAGGAAAGACAAGAGCAGTCATCCAGGTTATTACATTGAAGGGGAGAGGTTGTTGTATCAAGGAAGGTTTGTAGTGCCAAGAACCTCAATACATATTCCTCAGCTGTTACAGGAGTTCCATGGCAGTGCAGTGGGAGGTCATTCAGGGATACATAAGACATATAGAAGAATGATATCTGAACTTTACTAGAAGGGGATGTATAAAGATGTAGATGAAAGGGTGGCAAGATGTGAAGTGTGCCACTATGGCTCCGGGGGGGGCTACTACAACCCTTGGCACTTCCCAACAGAGTATGGGAGGAAGTGTCCATGGACTTCATCGACGGCTTACCGTGATCAGAGGGATACACTGTTATCCTAGTGGTGGTAGAAAGACTCAGTAAGTATGCATATTTTATCCTATTGCGACACCCCTACACTGTTGTGTCAGTGGCAGCAACATTTATCAGGGAAGTGGTTAGACTGCATGGGATCCCTAAATCAATAGTGTCAGATCGAGACAAGGTGTTTCTCAGTCAGTTTTGGAGGGAATTGTTCAGGCTGCAGGGGACTATCCTCAAGAGAAGCATCACCTACCATCCACAGACAGATGGGCAGACAGAGGTAGTAAATTGAAGTCTGGAGACTTATTTGAGGTGTTTCGCTTCTGAAACACCACGAATGTGGGCGAAGTGGTTGCCTTGGGCGAAGTATTGGTACAATACCTCGCATCATTCTGCCTCTCAGATGATGCCCTTCAAGGTGCTATATGGAAGGGACCCTCACACCTAGTGCACTATGGAAAAGGAAATACACAGGTCTCTTCAGTTAAGCAGTATCTGGAAGAAAGGGACAAGGTGCTCGAAGATTTGAAGAAACATCTGCTGAGAGCCCAACAACTCATGAAAAAACATGCAGACTCACATAGAAGAGACATGTAGTTTGAAGTTGAAGAGAAAGTCTTCCTCAAATTACGACCTTATAGGCAGAGGATAGTGGCAAGGAGGAATGAGAAATTGGCACCAAGGTACTTCGGCCCCTATGAAGTGTTGGATAAGATCGGAGCTGTGGCGTACCGATTAAAGTTGCCCCCATCAGCTACCATACATCCAGTTTTTCATGTATCACAGTTGAGGAGAGATATTGGGGAGCATGCAGCTAGTACGGATTTACATGTGACACTAACTGAGGATTTGGAAGTGATATTAGAGCCTCTGGAGCTTACAGGCATAAGATCAGGTAAGGATGGCAACAAAGAAGTGCTGATTAGGTGGAGAGGCCTTCCCGATTTCGATGCTACTTGGGAGCCAATGGAAAGAATGAAAGAGCAATTCCCTTCCTTTCACCTTGAGGACAAGGTGAGTTTTTGGGAGGGGAGTATTGATATGCCGCCGGCCCAGGAGGGGCCAGCTGGACCGGTCTAGCCTGGACCGGTCCAAGTCTATTCACGCCGGAACAGACAGAGCAAGGGGGCGGGACTTCCTGGTGGGCCAAACTGGTCTTAATTGCTATTAGGAGGGAAAATTTGAATGTGGGGGGCTGTTTTAGGAAGTTTATTATTGTCCTTTATGATTAATTTGTTTAATTAGGAGATTGGGGGGAATTAGGGTTATCTTGAATTTGAATGTATTTTTGAGATCTAGGTTTTGGTTCTTGGGCTTTTGGCGTTGCCGGAGATTGTGGAGAGTAATTCCTTCCTCTCGGATTGAAGGAAATTGTATATTTCTTTGTTATCTTGCATCTACTATTGGAATACAAGAGTTTTGCTTGATTTTCTCTCAGATTTCTAGTGTAAATCTCCTGTTTTCTCTGTTTTTGGGCTGTTTCCTGCTGTGGACAGCAATATCATTGCTGCAGTTCACTTATTTTGGCTAGGAACACTTGTGAATACAAGTGGTTCCTATCAAAATATTACAGTGTAGAGGTTCCAATAGGTTAGGGTATGACCAAGGATATCAAAAGTATTTGAATGAATGTTATTGTCATCTTGCTAGCCAATGATGATTCCTTTAGGAAATTAATAAAGGACCTGGGCTTCCTAGTGAGGGGAGCTATTGATCTAGTAGAATCCATTCCAAGAAAATATCTCAGTGTGCTGAGAAGACAAGTAGAGAATTGGAGCTAGTGGATCGACTTATGTTTAACTTCTTCTGGGTTAGCATTAAAGGATTGTTTAGTTGCAAGTATTTTGAGATTGTAGTGTAAAGTTAATACAATAAATTTTAATTTTTAGTATTTTTTGGTTGGTTCACTTGGTTGGAAAATAAATATAGGTAAATAATATTATGTTTGGTTGGCTATTAAATAAATCTACTTAATAGTTAATTACACAAAATTTAAAATAAAATGTCTGGTCAAAAAACAAAGCAAAAATACTTAGTTGAGATTAATAGTTACTACCAACGGCTGATTGGAATGGAAATTGATGCAAAATTGAAGATGGAAGAGGAAAAGGAGATTTAGGATCTTTCAGTGTGGACGAAGTTTATGATAACAATGGAGTGGGTGGCGATGTGGAGATTAGCACTAGAGCGGGTAATAATTTGAATGTCATGGCAGATGCATAGATGGGCGGTGCATTGTTGTCATCGTTGAGGACCACAAAGCCTTCAGGGATCTCATAGGTTCTACACATCCAGGACATGAGTTCAAGGACAATGAGTTTAGACTCAACGGGTAGGCGAATACATATGAAGAGGAAGCTAAGGGGCATGTGCTCCTCTTTGGTGAGATAGCAACCAAGCTTGACCTTACTGGCGAATTATGTGAGGAAGAAGATGGAGAGGATGCGCAAGAAGCGACGATATGAGGATGTGAATGCAAGGTGAGCAACTTATGGGAGAAGATGCACACAATGTATTCCTAACTCATAAAATTTGGACAGAACTCAAATGCAGCAAGAAAGACAATTTTAATGCATTTTAAATACACTCAAACTTTACACTAATTCCATAACAAATGCTAAAAAAATTAAAACCGAGCATTTGCTTTACTTTACAATTATAATTATTGCGACCAAACATCCCCCAAGTGTATATGTTTCCTATTTAATGTATGATGACTTCCTAGTTATATTTCTGTTAGTATGCCCTCTATTATGAGATGATTATGGTTATCCTAATATGAGGATTAGATCATGAAGGGGATAGTCAATCACTCAATCTAATTATTCACTTCAAAGAAGTTTTAAAAAAGAGCTTCCTCACAATTTGGGCATCAAATTGATAAGAGATACGGAGATTATATTTTTTTAACTTTTAATCAATTGATTTCTTAATGAATATGTCAATGATGCTGATTTTCAATCATAGTTAAAATTGAAGAGGATGTCACCAAGAGTCCAGTGTTACTGGATTATCAATCGAGTATCATAAGAGGGAGATTAAGACCCTGAAAGTTGAGCCATTGGAGCAAAATGAAGATTACAGTAGAAAAGGATGAGTTTTAATTTTTATAATTATCTCAATAAGCCTTTTTTTAGTTCAATATTAAGATAAGCTCTGCTTGAATTATTTTTTAGTTTAATGTCTAATTTGTTATTTGTATATAGAGTTACAATGTGAAATTTCTGCCTAATTCTTTCTTTCCTTTCTGATTTTTCCTCTCAGTCCTTGGACCTGCCCGCAGCATAAATAATGTTTGTTCATTGCGGGATACAGCAGCCCAGGAACAAGAACACCACCCCTGCTACTGTTCATACAAATCCAGAAGGCGTTTCAAGCAACAAGCTCACTGCCAGCACCTGGATGCCCTCTGTACAGAGATGAAATGAAGCTATATTGCTATTAAGAGCAATCAAAAGGCCTAGTAAAAGAAGATGTATGTTGTCTAGCATTAATTACACACAAAAAGTTAAACGAAACTTGCTGCAAACAGAAGAAGAGGATAGAATTTGAGAGAAAGAGTTATCTATAACGAGAAACAACAATTAAGGTACCGTTATTTTGATTAATAGAAAATTAAGTTTCTCCTTAAAAAATTTCTATATCTTTTCTTATCTACTCTAGCCTCTTATTATGAGCCGATGCAATAACGTTGAAAGGTTGGCAATGAATCAAGGTGGTATCATAACACCAATCATTGGTGCAGAGTACAAAAAGAGAGGATATAAAGCTAAAATAGGGCAATTTCTTGTCTTGGAGTCGCATCAAAGCCAAGAAAGTGATAAGATTTAGAAGAATAAAAAGAAAATCAATCAATGTCTAACAAGATTCGATACCGAATATAGCTGAACAAGTAGCTAAACTTACAAAATAGATAGCCACCATGGATTGGAAGAGAATGCAAACAACCTCAGCTGCGATTACTTTGCCAAGTCATATTACACCTTATCCTTCCATGACAAATGCAAACATGGTTGGAGAGGATGACGACAATTATATGGCAACCACTCATAAAGGATGCAAACATTCAAAGATGGGAAGTTTGATGTCAAGAAGCTGGACCCATGGATCGACCAGTTGGATACTTCACCTTGTCTAAGAATATCACCCATGAAAATGTTGTGTTGCCCAAACTAAAGTTAAGCTATCATGTCCAAGAAATGTGTCTGTCTAAAAAATGGCCATCAAGAGATAACTTGAAGGACAATCAAGCAACTAATACACTGAGAGTTCTGCCTGACGGTTATATAAAGGGTCAGTAGAAAAGGTGACACAACCTAAGACAATGCCAAAGATACGAGTTCAATGGCCAATTGATCATGTTGGAATAAATCTTAGGAAGCTACAAAAACTGATGAAGTACACCTCAAGGGTTTACTTTTAAATTAAATATGAACTCCAATTATCCCCGATCAGTGATCTCAACCAGGCCAATATGATGGCGATGGACATAAAAGGAAAAATCTAAGGCAATAGTAAGAAGACGCAAGAATTATCTAAAGAAGGGCCTTCCTTCTCCTAAAGAATTAAGGAATAAAAGACCAATGAAAGCCTTTCCCGCTTTAAGAAACCAATATCTCTGGTAAGTTATTTGGGTGTCAATTAACTTAGTTGGTAAAAAACTTGATAGTTGTTACAAGATCTTGAGATCAAATTCCTCTTACATCAAATTTGTGATTCAAAATCTTAAAAAAAATATCATTGTCGGATACCTGACCACACAAATAAAAATATTGGAAACTGCACCATAAACACTTTCTTAATAAAACGAAAGAATATATGTGAAAGAAAACACTTGTAACGTACATCCTATTTAGTCCACAGAACAAAGAAAACCCTTCTCTATGTCAGATGATAAAGTCGAAGGGTATAGTTAGGATTGTACTCCAATGCAGAGTTATGAACACATGATATGAAATTTTCACCCTTAGTATGAGTCTATTAATGAGAAAGATGAGCATGAATGAAAGGAGTGAATGTGCCAAAATAGATCGTCTAATATTTTATGAAGGCCTTTATATTCAATATTTCATTGTATTGGTGATTGACCACAGGGGGCATCCTGTATTGAATTATTTCATTGTAATAAATATTATTTTAGATTTGTAAAGTTTTCGATATTGTTCATAGGTAACATTTTACTTTTCTAAATGCATGAAGCTTCTCAATGAATAGGTTGGGCAATTTTCCTTGCAGAAAATATTCAAATATTGTCACAGGAATGTTAAAGGCTTTCAGTTCAGACTTAGATCAAAGGAAATCTATTCCTATTTGATGATCCAAGTGGGTTTGCAACAAGTTCCACTTGGAATATTCGCTATCATGAAAGTAGCATCTAATGACTTAGGCTCGATTTGACTAGACCTAAGTTTCAAGTGGTTAAAACCTTGTAGAACACTTTTATAAGCAAATGTAAGTGCATTCTTTTATTCAAAAACATTGAAAGTGTAAACTTTTAAAAATAAATTCCAAAAACATAAATACCAAATCACCTGATTAGAACAAAGACACACTGTAGAACACCAGCAACACCAGTCCACACAGAAGGACCTTTGTCAGTGAGCGCATCTTGCACCAACAAACCCACACCTGCTGCTAAGGAAGCAAAGGATACGACATAAGCCACAAAAAGCCAAAGCTTCAACCTGCAACATTTGGGATACATGTTTAGAAAAACTATAAAATAGGAAAAGTAAATTCAGGTACAATCATTCTTTAATTTTGACTTTAATGATGAACTTTTCTTTAAAAAAAAACTCTAATGGCCTATTACAACTTATTTGACTTTGTAGAGTTTTCATTTGCACATAATGGCTTCTACGCTTGGGCAAAGAAAGTTGAAAGGAAAGAAGTTAGGAATATTATTCTGAATGAAATGTTTTGGTTGAGTCTTACATATGCAATAAAACTAAAAAGGCCATTGGTTCAAGTTTTGAAGATGGAGGATGCAGAGAAAAAGAAAGCTATGGGTCTCATTTATAACGTGATGAGCGAGGCTAAAGAGTTAATAACATATAACTTGGGAGGAGATGAGTCCAACAATAAGGAGACTTGGAAAATAATTGATGAGAAATGAGAGCTTTAACTCCATCATTTGCATGCTGGTGTAAATTACTTTAATCTTCAATTCCAATAATGATAAGAATAAGTCGACCAATCCAATGATTAAATTAGGACTATAACAATCAATGGATAGGTTGATTGCAGACTCAATTGAGAATATGAATGCTAGTATGCAACTTGTAACATTCAGGAATAAGGAAGATTTCTTTGGACTAAAATAAACCAAAGATACAGTGGCAACACGTTCTCTAAATAACTTTTAATATTATTAATTGCACTAAGGAATGACTACCCTAATTCTAGTTACAATTTTTTCTTTCAAATTTAGTTGAATGATGAAACCAGTTTGATGATGGCACTCCAAAACTACAATATTTATTTTCAAGATATTAAGACTTATATGCTCATCATCAAGATATGAGTTAAACTGGAGTAAATATAATCAAGTTGATATTAAAAAGATAAATTATTTGAATAACTTATGGACTAAAACCTTAGTATACATCATATATAACAAAAGAAGGATAAAAATTTGAAGTAGAAGGGTTTCAAGGATGACGAACATCCCTTACTTCGTGATGATATGCCATCAAACGATGAATACATGGATGATGAAAATAAATTCATACCACCCAATTAGCAACAAGTAGGTCTAAACATTGATTTCTTTGATGAGGATAGAAATAAGAAAATATGTCTAACACAAGCCAGAATGAAATAAAGATAAAATGTATTTATTAAATTTAGATACTTGAAGCTTTTTTAAAATTTTAATTAATATTCTTAATTTTTTATTAATTATTATTGATTAAGAAAGGGGAAGACGAAGGAGATTAAATAATAAGAGAAAGAATGAGAGAACTTGGATACAACTGAAGATGAGGCAAGACAAAAAGTCAATTATTATTATGATGAATCAAATGAAAACCACTTGAGTGATGAGAGTGTTGAGGACTTCTAATTAGTTGCTTATTATATCCTTAGTCGGATGTTACCAATAGGAGTGGTCGAGTGGAAGAGATAAACTTATTTTGAATTATTATATTATAGTACTTATTCCTACTTTGTTATCTTATGATATTTTGATGTTTTCATTATATCTTCACTTTGCAAAATTTATTACTTGATATTTTGAAGCTTGCATAATTTGTAACTTAATATATACCAAATTTATATTATCTTACTATGTTAGAATATTAACATGTTATTTTCTAATATATCAATAGGTCGAGATGTTAATATATAACGTCTTACTAGCAATTTAACTTTATGTGATTTTTTTATTGTGGGGGCTTATGCCTCAAAACGCCTTTAGGCTTGCACCTCACCTCGATGAAAAACAGCTAAATATCCCATTATGCAATTTTAAACCTTGGACAAAATGTGGTCAACCTATATAATCATATTTTAGTTATTAGAACATGTGTGTGAATTGGGGCCTTCTTCCATGATTGCATGCTTGGATATTAAGATTTTCTCTATTGTTTATCAATATTTTTTTAGGTTTTCAATCAACCTTGCTTCAAGATCCATGCTTGCATTGGAATTACAGATTTTATGGTCTGCATAAATCCTCATTATTACTAAATATTCTACTAAAAGGCCAAATCATATTTCACTTTTTAAGATATTTTGCCAACCCCACAGTGGGATAAATGCTTTGATATTGTTGTTGTTGTTGTACTCTCTCCCTCTTTCCAAGTCCTTTTGAAGGACTAAAAATAAAGGGCTCTCAAGGAACTAATATTGTATTTGCTTTCTTCCATGTTTTTCCTCTACAACTACGAAGGGAAATGTTTGAGAATGATTAAATGTTTACCTTTATGATTGGATTGAAGTTGAAGCTTTGGTCATGCCACAGTTGACATTAAAGAAAAAAGTTGATATAGGTCAAAGCTATATTGCCATCATCATCACTGGGGCAAAGTAAAGACTCTAAATAGAGAAAAAGTTGTAGACCTAAGAAATTCTAATTTATTTTCCCTTAAAGAAGAGGATCGATGAATGCAATAACTACTAAGAAATTTCATAATATGCACTCTTTTTTTTCTCGTAAAGTAGTCATCTGGTCGAATCCCAATCCCATTCAAAGTTAAAACTTTCACCATATGCACAAGTAAAAACTATAATCAATCAAACTACTTAGTTATTCCATCAATAAAATCTATTCATAACTCCATTTAAACATCCCAATTGGTGAGTAATGTGAACAGCCAATTAACCCCAATAGGCCTCTTGATTTCCTTATAGGAATTTGTACTCGAGTGCTAACAAGGTTTGTACTCTAGTGCTAACAAGGTTGAATAGTCCGCTATGTCAAAGTCATTAATAATGGGACAATCATTTTAGGTGTTTTCCTTTTGCAGGCTATCCCTCATGTGATGTGACTTTTAGTCAATCATAATACTAGAGCATTAGTAAGGTCACCCTCATGCTACTATAGCAAGGAGGTGCCTCTTGATGAATCTTCCACTAAAAGATTCAATCAAACCACTTTTACATAAAAGAGAGCTCCTTAGATGTTAACTCTTTAAGAAGGTGCTACCAGGCGAATCTCACAAACTTAATGGGGCTCCTCCCTTTACCAGAGAAAGGTTTATGAAAATTTTGCCCACGAGAGCTTATACGCCCATTCCTACCCCTTATAAAAGGAAGGTTTATCGATGCTCCCTGCCACGAGAACTTATATGTCCATTACAATCACCTCTAATAAACATTATTTCTTCATCAAATAAGTATTATTGCAGTTCATTTGTTACTTCCCAAATATAGCTTTTAAATTATCTACTACACCAACTTGAGAAGCTTAGCACCAATAGTATTTGTAATGTTTTTACAAATAATTATCCTAATAACAATCATCTCCTCACTATATCTATTCACCTAAACAATTTTACCTATCTCAACTTCATTAGAATCATTGACATTTCCATCATATAACTACTTGTAACATTCTCCAATATCCATGAATTTTCCTCTTTCCATTTACTTTCTTGCAAAAAAGCTATATTTATTCTTCTATTAATTATTAAGTTCAATTCTTATATCCCCATTCAATTTTTCTTAACTCTATGTAGTAAATCCAATCTTAATTTTAGACTTAGTTAACTCTTGTTTACTTTTCACCACATTTGGGTTATGTTGTGGCACATCATAAAGGGGTGATGCCCTAACCCCTAATTTTCACCGCAATTTACTTATCTCCTTCTATATCACTTATGGTGACATCCTAGCAAACCCTTACCTACTTCTCACCACAACCGAGCCAAATCACGACACACCACTTTAGGGGAATTTCCTAACACTAGTAAAATTTAAATTTGATTTTCTTTCATTAGTTTTAGCATAAGCTTTGTGATTGAATGACCACAAATTTAAATTTTCTCATCTGTGGTTGATTGACAATGAAAGTTTTGAGATTTTTCATGATGTGTAGATATTTTTTCCCTAAGCAAATGCATGGTTTGATGCATGATTGCAACCACCAATACTAAAAGTTTTGATAAATATTTCACATCAACACTTCAAGGGGGACTAATGATATTATTGTTTAACAATCCTCACCATAACCCCAAGAGTGCCGCCGGCGCAAAGCTTGGTAGGCCTGACACTGTCATGCATGAATGTGCATAGTACAATGCATTGAAGTTTATAATACAATCACAATTCCATTGTTCATCAATAAACTAAGTGATGGATGGCTTCCTTCACTCTCCAACACAAGCATTAATTATCCAAAAAATGTAGGTTGAAAACTAAAAACCACCCAGATTCAAAACATGTTCTTCATCAAGCTTCAAAACCTCACTTTCAAGCTTTAAAATTTCAAATTGTATCAATTTCAGATTTCTTGAATTTGTAAAGTAAAGAACTAACCTCCACTCGGAATCACCATAGGGGGAATAGTAGTCGTAAGAGATATCCTCTTTCCGGACAGAATTGAACATGACAGCGGAAAGAGATGCGAAAATTCCTAGAAAATTAACACCGTAAGGAGCTAAAGAAACCCTAATATACGCCGGAGACGGAAAGTAGGCCACGAGCAAAACAAAGAAGAGAGAGGAATTAATTATCCGTACCAGGAAGATAATGGAGGAAGGACACCTTGACGGCGCTACAAACGATGGCGTCAACCCAGAACCACCACCCCGCGGCGAAAACCGCTCCAGACACACCAGGGCCGATGATTTCCCACAGCATCGTGCAGCTGTTATCCATTGCCTGCCTCTTTTCTCTCTCTCCCCCCGCTTTCTTGCTTTTTGGTGTCGATCGAGATGAGATGGGCTGAAAAGCAGCAATTTGCACTTAGTTTAGGAATCCGTACCTTCCGGCAACTGGTGGCGTGGTAGTATTGCCTTCAAAGGAAAGTATTAGGTGGTGGTAAATTTATTCGAGAGCAAGTTGTTTCGAGTGTCAACGAGGAGCATCGCCGGGGCAAATTATTGGGTCAGGTGACCGAAGCCATCTCTCCGTTCGGTCGCCAATAAAAATGCGCCATCTGTCAGTCGTTTTTTTAATTTAATATTAACGCTTTATGTCTTGTCAGAGTTAGCGACCCGACCCGATAACGCTATTCATTTGAACTTTTAAGCTTTTGCCGCCCTATTTTTTCATTTTGAGACCCGCGAAAGACGCAAATATGTGCTGCTGTAGAAGAAAAAACGAGCCAGAAAATTGCAGAGAAGAAATGGACTGCTCAGTGAAGAGGGAGGTGGAAGAGGGAGTGCATGAATCGGAAAGGATGCATGAATCGGAAGGGCTGGTGCATGAATCGGAATCGGAACATGTGCATGAATCGGAATCGGAACCTAACTTAGCCGGAAATTCCTCTGGTTTCAACATATCGGTAAGTATCTTAGCAAAACGAGTTAGAAAGTTGTTTGTAAGCAGAATAAATTTCTTAAGCAGAAAGTTGACGTAGGTTTCAGCTCATTATTCTTAGGATTTTTGATTTTGCGATTTTTAAGCAGAATAAATTTCTTTTGTCGAAAAAGTAAAAAATAAAAAAATCTAATGTTGTTGTTGTTGCTTAGCATTCATTATTGATTTCTAGGATGAAGATGATAAATAAAAGAATGCGCTATAGTTGCGCTATAGTTGCGCTATAGTTGCGCTATAGTTGCGCTATAGTTGCGCTATAGTTGTGCTATAGTTGCGCTATACTTGCCCTTTACTTGCGCTATACTTGCCCTTTCAGGCTGTATACAAAGATGAGACAGAAGCATATGAATGTTTTTGCACTTATGCTCACGATAATGGCTTTAGTGTCCGAAAGGATCATCACAGTTTTTGGCCAAATTCTAGGAAGATAAAATCGAAGGACTTTGTTTGTTCAAAAGCTGGTTTCAAAAAAAGTGATGATCATAATTCAGGGAAGAGGAAGAGATTCATTAGACCAGTTGTCAGAACTGGTTGTCCAGCCATGGTGAGGTTTGTCACTGATGAAGACGGTTACTGGCATGTCAAAAGATTTATTGAATCCCACAACCATGAATTAGCTAGCCCAGCCGACCGACACCTTTTAAGATCATGTAGGAATGTTATTGAGGAAAAAGCTGCCGTGCTAAAATCGATGACAAATGCAGGGATTAGAACCGTTGATGCATATGCCTACCTTGCAGAGGAAGTTGGTGGATGTGAGAATGTCGGATTCTCTAAGAGGGACGCCTACAATTTGATTCAGAAGGAGAAAAGAGCAAGGATTGAAATTGGTGACACTAATTCTTTGATTCAATTATTTAAAGATCGACAAGTTGAGGACCACATGTTTGCATGGGATGTTCAATATGATGATCAGGATAGATTGTTAAATTTTTTCTGGGTTGATGGCAGAAGCAGGATAGATTATGAATGTTTTGGAGATGTGTTAATTTTTGATACTAGTTACAGGCTGAACAAGTATAATTTTGTTTGTGCGCCATTTGTTGGTGTTACAATCATTGGCAGAATATTTTGTTTGGGTTGCTTTTTTGTCAGAAGAAACAATTGAAAGTTTTACATGGTTGTTTAAAGTATTTGTACGAATAATGGGTAATAAATATCCAACAACAATATTCACTGATCAGGACCAAGCTATGGCCAGGGCCATAGAAGCTGCATTACCTCACACTCGTCATAGATTATGCCAATGGCACATATTTAAAAAGGTTCCATCAAAAGTTTCCATCTACAATAACAATAATAAAGTTAGAGGACTCTTCCATAAGTGTATGAGGTGGTGTGATTCTGAGGAAGTGTTTGAGGAAGCGTGGAATGAAATGATCAAGGAAGGGAATCTTCATAATCATGAATGGTTGCAGGATCTTTATAAGATAAGGAGAAAGTGGTCAACTGCTTTCAACAAGGATTCCTTTTGCATGGGCATTTTATCAACGCAGCGTAGTGAGTGTACTAATAATGTGTGTCATGGCATTTCAAAGCCAACAAGTTCATTAACTGATTGTTTTCTTGGCTTGGAAAAGGTACTGATGAATTGGCGGCGAAATGAGCAAGATGAGGATTACAAATGCAGTCAATCTGAAATTGTTCCCGTGATAAAGAACAGCTCAATATTAAAACAAGCTGCTAGATATTACTCAAGAAGAATATATTCAATTTTTGAGGAAGAATTTATAAAGGCTGTGGCAGAAATGAGTATAGATTTTGTCTCGACTGATTCTTCAAAGTATATAGTCAACTACATAGAGAAAAAGAATCAAAACCATCCTTGGGTTGTTCACTTTGATGCAACAGAAGGTAACATTCAATGCAGCTGTAAGAAGTATGAAACCATGGGATTGTTGTGTTCTCATTGTTTGAGGGTTTTTAAACAGTTGGATATGGCTAAATTCCCTGAGAAGTACTTATTACTTCGTTGGTCAGCAAGGGCTCGACAAGTTTTTTATTCAGGTTACTTGCTTAATTCTCATAGAAGTAATAATTTCCAAAGTGGTAGGGGATTCATATTCAGAAATCAGGTGAGCAGGTTTGCATATCAAATGAGCACGGAAGCTCAAGGGAATGAAGAGGCAGAGGAGTTTATTCTTTCCTCATTGCAAGACATGTATAAAAAATTATTCTTAATTCTTGGTGGCAAGAAAAAAAATCAGAAGGATGTTGCTAGTTCCCAAGGTGGAACTGCAAATTTGAAAGATCCTCTAAAGCGTAGACCTAAAGGCATATCAAATGCAAGACTGAAAAGCCATTGGGAGAAGAAGAAACGGCCTAAAAGTAAGTTTTTAATAATTTGTTAATTATTTAATTCCTAATCCTAATACTAAAGCTCTAGTTTCTTACAGATAAGAAACCTTTGGTGGGGGATAATCCATTGGAGGAACCTTCTTCAACACAACCTTCTTCAACACAGATGAACTTTTCAAGCATGCCTGAATGTTTCAGTGAGGAATATATAACCGGCATACCATCATGCCAACCTGGAGCTGAATACACCAAGTTGATGATGGATTTTCTTTCTTCGGAGTTGGAATTTAATGAATTTGCAATGTAATAATATTTATTTGGACTTAATGATTTCATTCATTGGTTGTAATAAAAAAATTTTTATAAATCATCTATTTGGACTTATGTAATTCATTTATTGATTTCAATTATTGCTTACTTGCGCTATGGTTGCCCTATGGTTGCGCTATGGTTGCGCTATGGTTGCCCTAAGGTTGCGCTATACTTGCGCTATACTTGCGCTATACTTGCGCTATGGTTGCGCTACGGTTGCGCTATGGTTGCGCTATGGTTGCGCTATGGTTGCGCTATGGTTGCGCTATACTTGCGCTATGGTTGCGCTATGGTTACGCTAAGGTTGCGCTATACTTGCGCTATAGTTTAGCTATTGTTGCGCTTTACAGAATATAACAGATTTTAGAGAATGCTCATTTATAAACAGAATATAACAGAATGTGCACATTTTATACAACAATCAAAAACTATATAAAAACATAATAAAATGCACATCAAAAAGTATATAAAAATATAATAAAATGTACATTTATAAATCATGGACAATATTTACAACAAGTTACATATTGTTTACTTCTTTGTTTGTAGAAAAAGAAAAAATGCAAACTCTGCCCTAAATTTAGGCATATGCTTTTGCCAATCTTTAAGAGCATTCCAGTCTGTTTTTTTTCTTCGCACGGCCTTTTCCATATATTTACAAACGAAGATTCCGCAATCGTAGTCGTTTGATTGTGTTGGAATTCCACGAACCGCCTGGACATTCCATTTCGTAATATCGCTTGAAAAGCATCCTATGGTGTCCTCGTGCAAATACTTTATCTGTACGAATAAAACATTATAAAAATTTATTTATGTATATAAACATATTAATCTGGATATAACTTGAAATATGAATTTGAACTTACAACTGTATGACAAATATTCTTGTGTTCAGGATTTGGTAATGAATCATACATTTTCCAGACCTTCTCCTTCAATTTTCCAACAAGAAGAACCCAATGCTTCTCGTGAATTATGGGAAGTACAATAAGTTTGCTTTCTTGAATTGAAACAGGATTAATGTGATTGATAAAAATTTGATAATCCATATTGTATGACTTGTAAACTTGCAATAACTCAGTTCTATAAGGAAAAACAAAAGTGAAAAAAAGGATTAAAATATTATTTATACTTACCCTGTACAATGGAGAAATGTACAAGTAAGGATGAAATTTCTCCGCCATTAACCTACTCTGCTCAAGTAAAAAGAAAGCAAAAGCATCTACATGGTTATCTGCTAACCAATCATTTGTAAGCAGCATGTCAATATCTGATCTTTTTATTTCGATATTTCCAGATTGAAAAATTACGTGTTCCCTACAAAAACAAAGAAAAATTTAATGTTAACACGCAACCTTTAAAAAACCATAGCGCAACCATAGCGCAACCATAGCGCAACCGTAGCGCAACCGTAGCGCAACCGTAGCGCAACCATAGCGCAACAATAGCGCAACCATAGCGCAACCATAGCGCAACCATAGCGCAACCATAGCGCAACCATAGCGCAACCATAGCGCAACCATAGCGCAAGTATAGGGCAAATATAGGGCAACCATAGCGCAAGTATAGCTTACTTTGTATTAAATTTCTTGAAAAATTCATCCATCATTCGTTGGTTTTCCTCAGTCAGAAATTGCTTCCCTGGATAATCCATTTTTTCCAATGCTGGTCTTGTCTCAACTATTATATTTTCTACAGAAATAACCTCTTTATTCTTCTTTACGTATGGTATGACTGGTTTTGATGATCTCTCTTCTTTTTCATCATTTTCTCTTTTTCTCTTTTGAGGTGGAGGTGGAGTTGGAAGTATTGGTTGTTGTGGGGGTATTGGTGATTGTGGAAGAATTTCTTCGGCCAATGGTGGAGGTGGAGGTGGAGGTATTGGTGGTTGTGGAAGAATTTCTTCGGCCAATGGTGGAGGTGGAGGTGGAGGATGATCTTGTATTGGTGCCTGTCCTGAAGGATTTTTGTTGTGGAAGTTCACGGATTGGAAGCTGGAGGCAGATGTAGATACATGCGGCTTATCTGGATTGTGATCACACTGCATTTGAAATTCAATGAATTTGTACTTCAGTGAGTCTTGATCAGCCTGCAGTTTCTCCAAAATATCTTCAACTCTGTCCAATCTTGCTCCCACATTATTTTGAATTTTACTTAACATCTTCTCAAACATTTCAAAACATTTATTCTGAACAGCCTCTAAATCTGCCCTTCTAATGGGTGGCTGTTCAGCAAAAGGTTGACTTGTGGAAATTTTTTCGGTAGGTGGGCGAGTAGAAGGCTGAGTTGGCGGCAGAGACTCAGTTTCTGGTGGTTCATTATGAGGAGAATCAGGGGGAGGGAGAGGAGGAGAGGGAGGTGGGGAGGGAGGTGGGGTGGTGTCAATTTTCTTTTTTGCGGAAGCCTTATTTTTCTGTGGTGAATGCAATTTTTGTGGTTCATGACCTGAACGGGTATCTAAGTTTTGTATGGCAGTAATGTCGGCCCCGTATTTTTCGGCCTCCTCATTGGTAACATTGTCGAGACAAATAAATATCTGCAAAAAACAAAAAAAATTTATTAAAAATCATAGCGCAACCATAGCGCGACCATAGCGCAACCATAGCGCAACCATAGCGCAACCATAGTGCAACCATAGCGCAACCATAGCGCAACCATAGCGCAACCATAGCGCAACCATAGCGCAACCATAGCGCAACCATAGCGCAAGTATAGCGCAACCTTAGGGCAACCATAAAATAATTTGCATCAATAAAATGAAAAAATTACCTCACTTTTCTTTAAAAATTTAAATAATTTGGCTGCATTTTCTTGAGTAAAGTATAATTCTGTATACCCCTGCCATCTAAGAAAACGTGGTCTTATTTCTGAATCGGTTGGTTTATTCAAAGAAAAATGTTCCAAAAACCAAATCTGTATAATGCCAAAAAAAAAAATTTAATGTTAACATTTAAAAACATTAAACATTTAGAAAAACCAATAGGAGTGGAAACTTACCAGTAGAAGAGGAAAAAAGCCATTGATGTAACCCAATGGTCTTTGTTGTTGAAACTTCTCAAAAATTGTATTGAACTCCCCAACCATGAAGTTCCTTAAGGAAGAAGCCCAATTAATGGAACTAAACTCACTTAAATTATTTGCAACAGTTGTGAGCCTTCTAGGGGTTTTATGACTATTTAGTGGAAAGAAAAGGTTGGATAACAAAAACATAATAAAGGTCTTTATTTTTGTTGCATTATCAGTTAATCTGTCTAATATTGACATTTCATTTTTTATTTCAGTTGACAAAGGTCCATTTAGAGGATCAATCCTCCATTTGATATCAATGCCTCTGTTGGGCAAACCTGTCAGAAAATTTCAGCTGTTAAAAAGTTCAAAAAACATATAGCTATAAAAAATTCCAAATTCAAAATATTACCTGTCAACAAAGAAACCTCGTCAGTAGTGAATTTCAGAACATGTCCGAGGACGATGAAGCCCTCATCAGCAGGACTCCAGAATTTAAGAACCTCAAACAGAAGTGGTATACACTGCTGGAATGCGGGAACATCAAAAATTGATGAATGTTCAAATTCTTTAATGTTTGTTCCACTTCATCATCTATGATCTCGGCAAAAGCATCACAATGTTTCCGGAAAGAAGTAACATAACATCTGGATGTTACTGGCCTTTGATAGGGAGTCCTCATCTATAACAAAAAGAAAAATCAGAACTATATAAATAGCGCAACCATAGCGCAACCATAGCGCAACCATAGCGCAACCATAGCGCAACCATAGCGCAACCTTATATTTCGTAATTATTTAGCTTAAAAAAGTTTAAAATAAAAAAAAACCAAAAAAATTTAAACCACATTGAACATATATTCTAGTTTTACAACTATTACTAAACCCTAAAACTTAGAAGATAGCGTAAACCTTTCGTATCATTTGCTTCATCCATTTACGAAGAGAAGAAGCGTGAAAAATCAGAAAATAAATATTTGAAAGGAAACATTGGTAAAATTATAAGTAAACCAAACCCTAAAATTTAACGGCAATATAACTTTAACGCAACGAAAGCGCAAGTAAAGCGCAAGTTAGGCGCAACCATACCTCTTCCTGATTGCTGGTCTTCTACAGTATCGTCGTCTACCTCCGGCAGGAATAAGCAAATGCAGAACCGAAGGTAATGGAGGAATCCGAGAGCTCGAGTAACAGTGAAAATGTCGCTTTGAAAATAAAATGCGCGGCGTTTCCATTCTTTCTTCGCCAATAGAATAGCGTTATCGGGTCGGGTCGCTAACTCTGACAAGACATAAAGCGTTAATATTAAATTAAAAAAACGACTGACAGATGGCGCATTTTTATTGGCGACCGAACGGAGAGATGGCTTCGGTCACCTGACCCAATAATTTGCCCATCGCCGGAGGCTTGATTGCAAGCGAAGCACAATTGTTTTGCTAAAAAATTAATTATTTTAAAACTAATATAAAACATTTAGGGGATGTTTGGCATGAGATTTGGCTGCAGTTTAAAGTAGGATTTAGGGGCTGTTTGGTTGCCTGAATTAGGAGGGTAAAGTAAAGTAATTACATGTATTTACTAAATTTGCTTGTTTGGTTAATTTTGAGCGGAAGGAACTGAATACCTCCGAAGCATTAGCGGGGTATTAGAAGAAGCAATTCACGCGACTTTGAAACCCGCTCAAATTGAGCGGGTTCCAAATTCTTTGAGGTCTGTTGCGGCATGATTTCGCCGAAGCTTACCTATATTCTCCCTTTTTCTCTGTTTTTCCTTGCTCTCTTCTCCGGTCCTTGCTCTCTTCTTCAGTCCTGCGATGGCACTGACGTTCCCGCATTTTGACGCTCTCTTCTCTGTTTAAAGGAACTCGGAAAGCTCTCCAAACGAACCAAAACCTCACCAAAACCGCAAAAAATCGCGGGAAGTTTGCCACCCGACGGTTGATCCAAGGGGATTCGGCGGAGATGCAGCCACTCAAATGGTTCCCCCAAGGTGGCCTGGAACTTGTTAGCAGCCATTTCTGCCTTTTCATTGGGGGAATTCAATTATAATGATATGAAAATGCATCTTAATTTTTCTTATTTCATTAATCTCATTTGTTATCTCGGCCAACTAAATCGTTGTTTCTTGGACTTTTTCTTCATGGTCATCTGCATTCCATTTTGTAGCAGTCTTTTTGTGATTTGGAGACTTGTGAACATTTACTTGTATCACACTCGTGCTGATGTCTGATGATCACATAATTTCTTCTAAGGCATGCTTGTGAGCAGTCTGTAATATTTTATTCTTCATCATAAACCCAATGCAATTATTGAAAGTTTTCCTGTGACCCGAAATCGCTGTAATATGGTTGTTCATTATACATTTGAAAATTTGGAGATTGAATTTGTACGAAAATGTTTATGGGATTGCTGATGGAAATTCTATCAATAGGCTGATCACTTTCATGAAATTGTGTTAGGAAATGGGATGGCCTGATCATATGCAAGTTATAAAGTTAATTTTCTCCTTTTTTTTAGTATAAACATTTCTTGAAAGATAAAGAAAATTTAAAATTTTAAAGAATTTAAAATTAAAATTTATCTCTATCACAATTATATTTTCGTCTATTGTAGCACACAGTTAAATTAATACACAACAGAATTTTATATCTTATATTCTAAAAAAAAATTTATAATAAGATCGTGCAATAAATGAATACTCTGATTTTATTTTATAAAACCAATTAATACTAATTATTATAAATATAATGTTTTTATAAATATATTTATTTTAATGTCAAAATAAATTATTAAAAAAATGCTTTTACTTTACTCTGTATATACCTAACCAAACAAAGGAAACAATTCTCCTGCGTTTATTTTGCAGACAACCAAACAGGCTCAAAGTATTTAAAATGCATTACATTTACTTTACATTGCATTTACTTTACACTGCATTTCTTTTTCAGGCAACCAAACAGCCCCTTAAAGTAAATCCAGCCAAACATATTCTGCGCGATTGTAAATCATGTGAATCCATAAATCCGGGATTTACGAATTTACGACATAGATCCTGATAAATCAGTGTAAATCCTTATCCCATCCTTCAACGGATTTAACATAATTTATAGTTGTTGAAGTTCTTCCCACGGCACTCGTGTCGCAAAGCGTCGCGCGAACTCTTTATCTACATGGAAGACATAGCTTCATCCTCATTGCTTGCCCTAGCCACTTCCGTAGCATTCCTGTCGAATCCCTCTCGACGTTACGCAAGTAGCCCCAACCACCGAAACTTTTTTTTTTCATCCAGTGCTCGACAATACATAAAATAATGATAATGTGTTGCCACATCTTTTTGAGTTTATTGTGTGGATTCTTGTTTTCTTGCTTTATATAAGTATGTTCAACCTCTAATGTCTAGAAAATTTTGACAGTTTTTTGCTTTATTCTAGTCTGCTTCTCATCCCTGGACCGGTTGGTTGAAAGTTTTGCTCCCCATTCAAGCGGTCTTTGGTTTGAAGATTAATATGAATTCATGTTTGTAAGGTGTGCCTTGTCACTTAATTACGCCAAAAAAGTAAATTATTCCTCTTGCTAGAGAGAGTGATTTCAGCCTACTTAAATTTATGTTTCCTCCTTAGGATTATGTCTAATTAAAAATAATAATTTATAGGATATTTAACAGTTTAATAGAATATTTGGTTAAAGTTGAAAACATCCATGAAAGTTGAAGAAGCTATTTGGGAAATTACTAAATGGATCCAAATTAAATGCTTGTTGAGATTTGAAAATTGTGGAAAGTATTGTACTAATTTGATTGACAAATAGAATTTATTGTGTGGTTAATTGATTGTTTTCTTAATCATATGTCATGTCACCGTGCGAATAAATGAATGCTCTTGTAATATAAATCTAGATTTTATCGATATGCATGTAGCATGTGTAAGCGACAACAAGTCATCAAATGATATCTACTTACATAAGACTGGTAAAGTTCTTAAAGGAAAGTTAAAAATTAATGCGCTTGGTTGGACAGATTTTAAAGTTCATAGAAATATTTTCCTCATTAATGTTTGACAAAAATGCAGAAATTCCTAAAAGACAAAGGAGTTGGACATCCTAGCTCTAGTAACCCACATAGTGCCAGTGATGACATCTCTATTTACTCCGGCCAACCCAAAAGCACAACTCAAAATCCTAAGTGGCTAGAAGATCATAATGTTGTTCTAGGCGAGCTGCTATTAGAACAATATGTTAATGGGAATATATATGTGGAAGGAACAATATGCAAGCTTAGTGGCTTCGTTAAACATGGATCTAGGCACAAACTATATAGAATCTTTTGTACTGATACGATTTAAAAACATAAAAGTTGATTTTAGAACACTTTATCAACTGACAAACCGTAACGGATGGGGTTGAGATGATGAGTTACACATCCCTGTAGCTACCTATGAGTTGTGGGAGGAAATTCATCAGGTATTATTTTTTCTATTTAGTAATGCATGCAATACATAAATTCATGATCATAACTAACCAAATTTTATAATTGTAGGTTAACTCAAAGCTAACTCGATTTAGAAGACAACCCTTCCATCGGTATGATATTTTTAAGAAGATTTATGCATAGAACATTGCAATAGGAACAGGTGCAAGATCTAATAAGTTGACAAAATCCATGATAAACTTAATCGATGAAAAAACCCCACACTTCGAAGACAAGTTCATAGTTGTTAATGGTGTAAGCTACGACATAGAAGGAACTCCACACAGTAACCTACCTGACGTTGTAGAAATAAATCCAAGTGAGGAAATTGGCCCGTCCTATGCTAGGTACAAAAGATCTAGCGAAAAACCGACCAGGTCAACAAGATGTCCCAATAGGAAGAATGGATTGCAAAATCTTAATGAATTATTAGTAGAGTCGAATAGGAATGCATTTGTATTTAAAGAGACAATTAAACAAAATGATCCTTATATTATGACTGATTATTTGGCAAAGTTAGGGCAGTTAGAAAACTTGACAACACCAGCTCTCCTAGCTATTCAATACGTGCTTAAATAAAATAAGGATAACAAAGCAATATTCATGACTTGGAAAGGGGATGTTCTAACTGAATGGATAGAATATGTTATTAGCACAAATCCACGGTTTACGCGGCAAAAGTTTGGTTATAGTTGTTTGGTTCATGTAGTTTGATTTGTGGTATTTGACTTATGTTGTTTGCTTCACTTAGTTTGTTTTATGTTATAAGCTTCACTTTGTTTGATTTATGTTGTTTGCTTCATGTAGTTTGGTTTTTATTGTTTGCTTCATGTTGTTTGGTTATAGTTTGCTTTTCAATTTAATTTTAATTAACGAATTTAAATGTATTTAATTATGCAGTTATGTCTAATTACTTGCCTAGAGTATTCCCTGATGTTTTATGTGACATGATAGACTTATAGCTTCAAGTTAACAATGCTATTGCTAAAATTACTATATCTCTTATTCAAGAAAATTCTTCCTCAAATGATGAACAATCAATCAGGAAGCCAATGTTTGATAGGATATATATTGGACATCGATATGTTCTTGATGTCCTTGTTGGTCATCCGGGCAGAGCGTACTAATGCTTTAGATTACCTCCATATGCCTTCGTAAGCCTAAGAGATCTACTAGTAAGCTATGGGAATTTGCGTAACACAAAGAATTTGCTTGCAGTTGAGCAACTAGATATATTCTTGCAAGGAGCTAGTTTCGCATGCTCATAATTACCAGCAATTTGTGAATTCTTTTAACATTCATTGGAAACAATTAGCAGATACTTCAATATGGTTCTACGTGCTATTGTATCATTCGCATATAAATTTGTTAATTTACCCAGTGAGATGGAGAATGTCATCCTTATATATGTTCAAATACAATGTTTTACCCTTACTTAAAGAATGCATTTGGTGCACTTGACGTCACACATATATCTGCAGTAGTCAGTAACAACTTACAGAATCGTTATTGCAACCGTAAGGGATTCACTTCACATAATGTAATGGCAGCTGTAGTGTTATTTGATAAACAGTTCGTGTATGTAGCATCTAGGTGGGAAGGTTCTACTGTAGATATGCATGTGCTAAGATGGACTATGGAGGAAGGTCAATTTGGAGTGCCTTGCAATCATTATTACTTGGTTGATTCAGGCTACACAAACACTGATAAGTTGATTGCTCCTTTTCGAGGATATTGATATCACCTACCTGATTATCAAGGAAGTAAAACTAGAAGATGTACACATAAGTAAGAATTATTTAATCATCGATATGCCCAATTGTGAAATGTGGTAGAGAGGATATTTGGAATTTGGAAGGAGCATTTTCAAGTGTTGATGCACATGAGAAAGTTTCCTCTTAGTGTTCAAGCTGATTTAGTTATTGCTTGTGTAGTTTTATACAACTTTATAAGTTTTAATATGTCACAGACAGAAATGGAGCACGATACTGAACGTGGCGAAGTTGAAATTTCAGATGAAGATCCTAACTTGCATACGACAAAAAGAGAAAGAATTTAGGGAGAAGCGATAAGGCATGCCATCACAACATATATGTGGAATGCTCGAGAAAGGATTTCTATATGCATTTATAATATTTCACCTTTGAATACATTATTTTGTTATTTTTTTTTATTATTATTTCAGATAAATTGTCAAAGAAATTGATCATCATGAGGAAGATACTCTCCAATGCAATAAATATCAACTTCTATATTATGTTGCAGTATAATATCATGTAGTAGTGAATTGGTGTCAAAAATAATTATTCACGGTGTCATATACTCTTTATGCTTTTAGTAGTTTCTATTATATGATGTTAAATTTGATTTATTGTTTTGTATATAGTTATCTCAAATTTCTAACAGGTGTATTGATGTTATTTAATATTACTTCTTCAATTTTAAATCTCCAACTATTTTAAATCATGTAATATGTTGCCAAACATCTTCTTTGAATTTAACAGGATTTAACATTTATCATATCAAACATTTTTCAGGATTTTATCAACATAGGATCTACAATATTTACTAATTCCTACTAATTGAATCCAATCTGATACCAAACACCCCCTTACATTAATTTATTTTCCATAAAGCACAAATATTACGATTAATTAACTGGGCTATAAATAATTAGTTAATTACATTAATATTCTTCTTTGAGACATATTATATTTAAAAAATTATACTTAAAAGCTACTTTCTACAACAGCTTTAAAAATTTACTTTTTCTATTTTTTCTATAACAACTTTATAAAATTATAAAAAAATTATCTCAAATGAAGCTTAAGTCATCAGCCTACATCTACAGTAGAAGAATCAAGAGATATTTTTCTAGCATTATTACTTATTAGTTCCCATTTGCTTGGGTAAATGTAACTTGTGAAGTATCAAAGTAGATGACAAAATTATGAATGAATATCATGCTCTCCAATAAGAATAATATCAGCTTTGAATTGAATTCAGCTTACTTTTGAGTCTTGTAATGAAATATGGTCTATTCTTACATATTGCTTTGATCTCATAGTTGAATTCAATTTGATTTGCAGTTTTCCTCAATTTTAGATTTCGTTTGGGACAGCTTTCTTACCGTTTCTTAAAATCGTTTTCTTAATTTTTATATTAAAAAGCTGCTTTAAGAAGCAATAAGAAAATCGTTTCAAACAATTAAAGCCTTAATATAGCATATAAAAAATTGATTTTAACATGAAATCTGCAATTATTTCTTTTCTTTTAAATCTCTCTACATTTTTGTTTATGATTTTTTTTACTTTCTAACTTGACTTTTTCTCAGTGAATTATGAAGAGATCATGCATCCTTTATTGTTTGAGGTTTTCAAGCAGAGAAAGCATGCTAGGCAACAAATCAGAACATGTGATGATGGAGGCAGACCAAATACCAAAACTTTTGTCTTAAATGAGCTTCTTCTAATGGGAAGCTTCCAGCTGAGCTAGAGCCATTCTTGACTTGAGCTTGAACTTGATTAATTAATCAAATTCGAGTTCGAGTCGAACTCCAGCTTTATTCAACGAGCTTGGGAAGGCTTGTTTATTACGAAAAAGATAAAATAAATATGATTTAAATAATTATTATAATAAAATGATTAAAAAATGATAAATTATAAGAAAAATAATAATAAATCACTAAATATAAAAAATTGAGATACAATTTTCAAATATTTTCAACAATTTTGTACTTAAAAATCTAAATTTCAATATATTTTAAGTATATTTTATATTAATATTTTTTAAACTACTTGACTCACGAGCCAACAAGTCAAGTCGGGACTGGTTCGACTTGACTCGTTAGCTTATCGAGCTCAGCTCACAAGAGCCCGAACCGGCTCACAAATAGGCTTGACTCCTAAAGCACAATGGATGGGGAAATAAATCAATTTGTTTCCCATACAGCTGAGATAAATATTGGTGAGTACAAAAGATCAAAATTTTCTACTCCCAGCTTTTTCAAGATTAGAACTACCTTCAAAATCTACTACTGGGAAAATTGCTTTGCTTCCTACACGTCCCAAAGTGGCGTGTGCTTGCTCAGATATTCACGATAATGCCTATTGGTGAGTTTTCCATACGCTGATGCTCACACTTTTAATTAGTTGCTATATCTACCTTTGCATGGCCATCAACTCCAACTGAGTGCTACTGCGTGTCCACGTAAGGACTTAATAGTGCCAGAGCCACCGACTCTTAAGCTATTGGTTTCATACTCATCTGTCATTCTTTGTTTTTTTGTTTTTTTTTTTGCAAGATATTTTTTTATTCAGAAAAGTGAGAGACCATAACACAACCAAAAGAGTGCAAGAAAAGAGAACAACAAAATGCCAACTAGTCTGAAATACAAAGAAAATTAAATCCCTTAAGGCAGCTGGACTTAGAAACGCCACCCAGTTGTCAGGCTTGGGCCATCCAAGAAGGGAAAGTAAGCATCAGCTATAAGTTTAAAAAGCTGGAAGTCCATCAAAAACCATCAAAACTGAGCGAGCTACAACCGCCAAGGTTGCCAAAACAAGCCCATGCCATCCAAGGGTCGGGCAGGAAACATGCCTCATCACTGTCCATCAAAATATCAAACACGACAGCAACAAGTAGGCAGAGAATTCACAACCAAGAATCTCCCAAAACAACTCTATTAGATATCCACCAATCCAAAACTACCATCAAACCATGTAATAACCCCCAACCAGAGTTACTATCTTTTGTGTTTGCGACGATGACGTTTTCCGCCCCCCTGAGAGAAAGCATTCTTGTAACAACCCCAAGATCCGCGTAGCGAAAGGATTCGTCTGACATTCTGATCGAACTCCATTCCAGTTGCCTTGCTCGGACCTGAAATTGTTAACCACATATAATGAGTTTACAAAGCCCAGCAGGTCACCAAAGCCTACAACTGAAATCAAAGCACGGCAATGCTATCAATATGCGGGTCAATAAAAATCAAGTCAATCAATGGTCAATGAGTCTATGCAGCGGAAATCAATAGTCAATAAAACCAGTCAATGCATCGGCAGGCAATTCGGTAAATCAATTCAATCAATCAATATTCGTCAATCAAAACGATACGGTCAAATCAGTACGATCTAATCAATGAAGTCAATCGAGAAAAGCGATACGAGACAATGAATCTATAAAACAGTCCATACGGTGTAGAACAGTAGCAACAGTGAATCTATAAAATCTATAGGCAGCAATATCAATGAATCTATACGATGTCCATATTCATGCTCAATAATACCCATGCTCGGTAATCAATCGATGAAATCAGTGAAGTCGTATCAATCAGTAAATCCGATCAATTCCAATAAAGTAGAAATCGGTAAATCAGTAAATCCGTCAATATCAATAAATCAATCCGAAATCAATAAATCAATATAGATCAGAAAATCTATGCGATGCAATATCGTATACATGCAATTTCATACAATGGTCTTACTCGACAAGCCCAAACACTAGTCATGATGCTGTTGTAGTTATCAATCGTTCAATATCAATAGTGCTGTTGTAGTGGTCAATCTATATCAATAGTGCTGTTGTAGTTCGTTCAATAATGCTGTTGTAGTGGTCAATCTATATCAATAGTGCTGTTGTAGTTCGTTCAATATCAATAGTGCTGTTGTAGTTCGTTCAATACACGTTGGTTTCTATAACCAACGTTCAACTAGGTTTCCACTTGTCTTTCAGGATCAATCAATCAATCAATGCAATAATCGATGCAATAAGCAATATTAAAGAAATCGAGAACGATCATATCAATAGTCATAGGCAGATCAATTCAATCTATCAATTCCGGGAAAATCAGAAATCATACGAAAATCGGGCAGAGTAACGGTAGTCGGTCAAAATTACACAAAAATTCTACAAAAAGATACAATATCCAAATCTTTCCAAATTACAATAGAATATCTATAACGTCAATACAAGACTATCGATCTATAGAATCCAAATCAAATCAGGTCCCGATTATTTTCTATTCGATTAAAATCACGTAGAATCAATTCCGACCGGTAAAATCTTCGTAGAATACAGTCAAATCGTGTGCAATAATCATATCTATAACATATCAGAAGTTGTGCGGTGGAAGTTGTGTCAAATCGAAATCATGTCGAAAAGTCGACTACGAAAACACAAAACAAATCCCAACTCGGTCAAAACACAACATCTTTGAAAACAGAAACAGGGTTCGGAGTCCTTACCACGAGATCTTCACTTTTCCCAACAGCAGCGTCGGACGAAAAGCGCTCCGCGGTCTCCGAAAACTAGCTTTTCTCTTTTTCCTTTTCTCTTTCTCTCTCCTCAGATATTTCTGATTTTAAATTTGATTTTTCTCTCTCCTCAAAACGAGCTCATTTCCTTATATCATACACATATCGGCCCGGCCGATCGACTCTATCATCCCGGACGATCAGACCAATTCTGGTCGTCCTGGCCGATACTCCAGGGCGATGATCAGGACGATTTTAGGAACAGTGCAGATCGTCCTGGACGATCTCAATATCGTCCTGGACGATTCTGTCCAGAAATCAGCTGTTTTCCATGCACTGATCGGCCTGGACGATCCAAACTTCGTCCTGGCCGATTCTGGGAGGAAAATCCAAATCAGAGAGGAACAGTAAGGGAACGAGATATTACAATCTCCCCACCTTAGAAAAATGTCGTCCCGACATTTCCCTACAGGTACGAAGCAAAAACAGACAATGCAAAACGATTCGATCGAAATCCAAATCCAAATCAAAACTCGTCGAAATTCAAACAAACACACAATGCAATCAATCCAATGTCAATCACTATGTATGCAGAATGAATCCATTCTATCAAACTATCAATCAAATCCTTTCACTACACTTGCTCTGATACCAATTGTAACAACCCCAAGATCCGCGTAGCGAAAGGATTTATCTGACATTCTGATCGAACTCCATTCCAGTTGCCTTGCTCGGACCTGAAATTGTTAACCACATATAATGAGCTTACAAAGCCCAGCAGGTCACCAAAGCCTACAACTGAAATCAAAGCACGGCAATGCTATCAATATGCGGGTCAATAAAAATCAAGTCAATCAATGGTCAATGAGTCTATGCAGCGGAAATCAATAGTCAATAAAACCAGTCAATGCAGCGGCAGGCAATTCGGTAAATCAATTCAATCAATCAATATTCGTCAATCAAAACGATACGGTCAAATCAGTACGATCTAATCAATGAAGTCAATCGAGAAAAGCGATACGAGACAATGAATCTATAAAACAGTCCATACGGTGTAGAACAGTAGCAACAGTGAATCTATAAAATCTATAGGCAGCAATATCAATGAATCTATACGATGTCCATATTCATGCTCAATAATACCCATGCTCGGTAATCAATCGATGAAATCAGTGAAGTCGTATCAATCAGTAAATCCGATCAATTCCAATAAAGTAGAAATCGGTAAATTAGTAAATCCGTCAATATCAATAAATCAATCCGAAATCAATAAATCAATATAGATCAGAAAATCTATGCGATGCAATATCGTATACATGCAATTTCATACAATGGTCTTACTCGACAAGCCCAAACACTAGTCATGATGCTGTTGTAGTTATCAATCGTTCAATATCAATAGTGCTGTTGTAGTGGTCAATCTATATCAATAGTGCTGTTGTAGTTCGTTCAATAATGCTGTTGTAGTGGTCAATTTATATCAATTGTGCTGTTGTAGTTCGTTCAATATCAATAGTGCTGTTGTAGTTCGTTCAATACACGTTGGTTTCTATAACCAACGTTCAACTAGGTTTCCACTTGTCTTTCAGGATCAATCAATCAATCAATGCAATAATCGATGCAATAAGCAATATTAAAGAAATCGAGAACGATCATATCAATAGTCACAGGCAGATCAATTCAATCTATCAATTCCGGGAAAATCAGAAATCATACGAAAATCGGGCAGAGTAACGGTAGTCGGTCAAAATTACACAAAAATCCTGCAAAAAGATACAATATCCAAATCTTTCCAAATTACAATAGAATATCTATAACGTCAATACAAAACTATCGATCTATAGAATCCAAATCAAATCAGGTCCCGATTATTTTCTATTCGATTAAAATCACGTAGAATCAATTCCGACCGGTAAAATCTTCGTAGAATACAGTCAAATCGTGTGCAATAATCATATCTATAACATATCAGAAGTTGTGCGGTGGAAGTTGTGTCAAATCGAAATCATGTCGAAAAGTCGACTACGAAAACACAAAACAAATCCCAACTCGGTCAAAACACAACATCTTTGAAAACAGAAACAGGGTTCGGAGTCCTTACCACGAGATCTTCACTTTTCCCTACAGCAGCGTCGGACGAAAAGCGCTCCGCGGTCTCCGAAAACCAGCTTTTCTCTTTTTCCTTTTCTCTTTCTCTCTCCTCAGATATTTCTGATTTTAAATTTGATTTTTCTCTCTCCTCAAAACGAGCTCATTTCCTTATATCATACACATATCGGCCCGGCCGATCGACTCTATCGTCCCGGACGATCAGACCAATTCTGGTCGTCCTGGCCGATACTCCAGGGCGATGATCAGGACGATTTTAGGAACAGTGCAGATCGTCCTGGACGATCTCAATATCGTCCTGGACGATTCTGTCCAGAAATCAGCTGTTTTCCATGCACTGATCGGCCTGGACGATCCAAACTTCGTCCTGGCCGATTCTGGGAGGAAAATCCAAATCAGAGAGGAACAATAAGGGAACGAGATATTACAATTCTCCACTAAACGATCGCATTCAAATTAAGCATCTCATTAAAATCCCCCTTAGGCTCATCTCCCTCACCCCTACCAGGTGAGTAGTAGTCATCAATCTAATCAATTTGAGATAGACAAGTATCATGTGAATTCAAGTGATCTTTTAACACCTCTTTAGAAAAAATAGCTACAGGAACATCAACAATAGACTCCCTCCCCTCATAAACAATGGGAAAAGGAGGTATAGCTTAACATCAACCATATCACAAGTGGAATCATTCAGTCCTTCATAATTGACATTACACAATTCCAAATTAACCACACCAACGTCCTACAAGACACCAGCCCCCTCTTATACAGGAAAATCCAAATCCTCACTAACCACATCACACTGATCCCCAGAGGCAAGAACATATAAGACAGCATCATTATTGTTATCAATATACAAATTTTTCGAGGTAATGACACCAACATTCAAAACCACAGGGGCAACAGGGTCCAAAGCCATGGGTTCAGACAAATCATTCACAACCAAGGGAAGCTCAACAATACTTTTCCACACCCAAGCAACACATTATCACCAACAACCATAGAGGGATGAACAAAAGGATGCGGATAGCATAAGTAGATTTATTAAGGTGTGGATGTAAAACATGGCATTCCACCTTCGAGTTGCCTAATGAGTTGCAATGCACACAATAAGTAAGAAATTCATCCATTATCATAGACTGGATGTAACCTAAGTTATCTCGGCCAA
Source organism: Dendrobium huoshanense (assembly GCA_016618105.1). NCBI lineage: Eukaryota > Viridiplantae > Streptophyta > Magnoliopsida > Asparagales > Orchidaceae > Dendrobium > Dendrobium huoshanense. The sequence goes on along the minus strand of CM028350.1, from coordinate 35,386,665 downwards.
CCCAAATTTTACGAGGGAAATGTTTGATAACATCTAGTTCTACTAGGACATGAGCAACATACGATCACAAACCATAATAAGTTGTGTTATCATTTTTTAATGGTTAGCCGAAGAGGGAACCAAGCCAATAGAGTATACACGGAGCAAAAAGGTGAGCCTGCATATTCAGAAACAAAATCCAAATAGGGATGATAGGTGATTTAACCTCAATGTCCAAAAAACGCATCCATTTAACCAATTTCATAAAACATTTACTCACAAAGTAAGAGCAATGAGCAAACACCCTGCAATAATCCATCTCATTAATAAACTTAAGCAAAACATTCTTGGGGTTGAGGACAATGACCGAGCAGTCACCATTTAATTTCATATTGAAGAAAAATTTTCTAATAGCATCAATGGACGGCCCATGGCCTGGAAACTTACCCACTAACGCAAATTTGAAAGGAACATCGAGTGTTTGGATTTCCTCTTCTGAAATCCACAATACCGGCAAACCATGACGAGAAGAAATTTTAAGATTGAAGAATGAAATTGAACTAGGAGAAGCACTAGCTAAAGCATCCTTAAAGGAAAGGGAAGAAGCATAACCATTCAAAATACCTGAGTCCTTGAATCGAGGAAGCGCCATAAGACTGAAAAAGGACTGAAAAACACAACAAAATACTAAAAAAGGGATATGCGAACTTCCCTGAAGCAGGCGATGGAGGTCTCCCAGGTGAAGGGGAAGGCGGCTAGGGCACGAGGAAACCATAGCAGAGCAAACATGATGGAGCACTATAAGCTTTCAAGATTGACTTAAAAATACTGAGAGATCTGTCATTCATAAACTCAAAACATACAATTCTTTAGGGCTACAAAGTTATGCTGAGCCAACTCACAGTAATAGAACATAGCTTCTCATTGTTGTGTGGAACCATTGACTCTAAGTTAATGAGTCCATGGGCTAAATCTATCAGCTCATGTATACTTGGAGTAAGTTAGCTACCTCGCACATGTTTATATGTCACCTTTTTATTGCAAATCTTTCCTAGAACCTTGCTAGCCTATAGTGATTTGATTAAGATTTATTCATTGCAAATTATTTGTGATAATAAGTGGCTAGTGTAGTAGGTTATTTCTTGTAATAATTCAAGCACTACAAAAAAATAAAATAAAATTTCACAACAGTAGTTAGGGATGGTTTTAAAACTGTTGTCAAAACCCTTATTTCACACCAGTTTTAATCGGTGCAATTTACTCCGATTTTAACCACTGGTGAAACCCCACCCTTAAATCAAATTCCTAATTCCCAATCTTATACGTGATTTGAAGCTCGTCTCTCCCTTACTTTGCACTGGGTTTAAAACCACTACAAGAAAATTTGTGGTGGTTAAAATATTAAGAAAATGTCTAATTTTCTTTGTGGATAATGACTGGATGAGATTTTTGTTAAATGCAATGATGGCTGATGCCTCTCAATCAAACATAATTGGGGAACCAAACATACTTGATTTTAGTTATTATTATGACATAGAATCATTCAATCAAGCATAAATTACGCACAATAAATCCTTATTATATAACTTTTAATTCTAAAAATTATTTAAAGATTAATTCTTTGTAGTATCACAAATGCATGAAGAAGAAGAATTAATTATGTTCTATGCTATGTTCTTATGATGGATAAAAAATACTTGAACTTGGTGACTTGGTGTAATTGATATTTTTAGGCAATAATGAGATATTAAGGTCGAAGCAATACATTAAATTGATTATAACTTAGTATAAATACTCATTTATTTTCTCATCATTATATGATTAGAGCGAAGTAATGATTTGAAAACTCATATGGTGAGAGTGAGATATGGATTTTATCATACGATTTAAGATAAAATTAATCATTCATCCATCTAGATACAACAACAGCAACAACATTAAGCATTTATCCCACTATGTGGGGTCGGCTACATGAATTCTTTTTCTCCATTGTATCATATTAAATGTCAAATTCTCGTTTAAATTTAATAAAGAAAGGTCATTCCTAATATTTTCTAATTAAGACTTTTTAGGTCTATCCCTACTTTTCTTAACGTAAGTCAAATCTAATACCTCTACTCTCCTAACCAGGTCATCGGAAGGCCGCCGTTTTATGTGACCAAACCATCTAAGGCGACTCTCTCTAATCTTATCTTCTACTGGAGCAACTCCAACCTTTTCATGTATATGCTCATTTTGTATCATATCTCTAAGGGTAAAGCCACTCATCCACTCGAGCATCCTCATCTCTGCCACACTTACACTACAGGAAAAATGTCTATTACCGGCGGTTCTAACCGGCAGTTTATGGACCACCGGTGTTACCGGCGGTTTGACCGTCGGCTTTTAACGGCGGCCTAACCGATGATTTTGGTATGTTAAGCCGCCGGTACTAGCGGCGGTCCATAAACCGCCGGACATCAATATGAACCAGCGGTTTAACGGCGGTCTGGACCGCCGTTGATAAGTTATTTTTTACCGGCGGTCTGGACCGCCGGAAAACCGTCGGTAAATGCCCTAATACGACCAGACCCACAACTCACATTTCATTCTTACTCTTTCCTTCTCTCTCGTTTCGGTCGCTCTACCGTCGCCTCCGCTCGTCCGACCGCCACCGACGAAGCTTCTCCGACCACCGCCGACGAAGCTTCTCCGACCGCCGACCCAACACTACAGGAAAATCACCCATTTCTGGCGGCCTTTTCCGGCGGGCCTAAACCGCCGGTAAAATTAAAAAAAAATACTAAACCCACTCCCGCACTGCCGGCGAGCGCCAGCGTCAACCGGCGAGCTCCCGCGGTTACCGGCCTAGCCAGCCGCTCCCGCGGTTACCGACCTAGCCCTGCCGATCCCGCGCAACCGGCGACTCCCGCTCCCACGCACCCAGCGGCCCCGCGCACGCGCACCCCAGTCGCTCCCGCGCAACCGGCGAGCTCCCCCGCTCCCGCGCAATGCGCCCGCTCGACGTCGTGAAGATTCGAACCGCGGTCCTCTGTAAAAAATTTCAAGCAACCAACCGAAATGCCGATTATGCAAATATGATTTTAATGTCAATATTTTTTATTTAAAGTATATTCTGACCGAAATAAATTAATTTTTTAATTATTTTTTAAAATAAAACTAATTAATTTAAAATAAAAAATAATATTTAATATAAAATAAAAATTAACTAACTAATTAATTTTAAAATGAGAATTAATTAAATAGTTAATATAAGTTTTAATAATTTTTTTTTAAATCATTTAAATAGTAAAAATTTTATTCATTTTCAATAAATTTTTAAAAGCCGTTGGAAAAGTGAAAAAGCCGCCGGAAATTCCGCCGGAAAATTCGTTGAGAAAAAGCCGCCGGAAATGCGCCGGAAAGCCGCAGGAAACGTGACTGCCGGAAAGCCGCCGGAAAATTCCGTCGGAAATCAATGATTTTCCTGTAGTGCAATCCGACCCCAAACCGACCGCCGACTTCCAATTTTCAACCATAGATTTCTATTTAAAGGTATTTTTTATGGTTTTTCTTTGATTATTTGTTCTCACTAGACATTTGCAAGTGTTAGAGATATTTTGGATGATTTATATAGTAATGCAAGAGGTAATGTTGTAATCATTTGGGTAGATCTAAATTTTTTTTAGGGTAGATCAAATTTGTTGATTGTGACTTTGAGTTAGAGCAAGATAGGAAGAGAGAGATTGAGCTAAGCCGCCGGTAATGTTATTACACCACCGGTATTAAACCGGCGGTTACCGACGGCGGCCGGCGGTGTTACTGTGGACGTACGGTGGTGTACACCGTCGGTAATACCGACGGCTACAACCGCCGGGTACCGCCAGTAATTTAATCGGCGATCTACCGGACGCTTGCCAACGATTTAGCGAGCACACGACGCTCGCTTCAACCGTCGGATGACCGTCGGTAATATGACCGCCGGTTAGCCGTCGGTCAACTAACCGGCGGCGTAACGGCCGGAAAACCGCCGGTTGAAAATCCGGTTGTCACCGGCGGTACAAGCCGCCGGAAAACCGCCGCCTAAATAAACCGTCGGTATAAGGCCGTCGGTAATAGTTTCCTACGCCATTTTTACCGGCGGCTAGAATGTCGTCGCCAAGCCGCCGGTAAACAGGAAAACCGCCGGTTTAGCCATAGTAACCGGCGGCAAAAACAGCCGATTTTTGACGTTTTTCCTGTAGTGTTAACTTAGTATTATGCTTCTCTTTTAATGGACAACATTCGGCACCATAAAACATTGCAGGCCTCACTACCTTCTTATAGAATTTTCCCTTAAGTTTGAGGGGTACATTTCTATCACATAACAAGACAGATGCATTCCTCCACTTCAACCATCCAACTTGATTTTGTTGATAACATCCCCATCTATTTCACCATCACTCTGAAGAATAGAGCCAATATATCTAAAACGTGTACTCTTATTAATGACTTGATCGTCCAAAGTCATAATCCCCTCACTACGTCTATTACTACTAAAATTACACTCCATATTCCGTTTTAGATCCACTCAAGCGAAAACCTTTAGATTCTAAGATTGACCTCCATAATTCAAGTTTACCTTCATCCATCTAGATAAAGATAAGAAATATCCCACATAAAGTAGATATAAGATTCATTTGAGACAGCTTTTTTGTTGTTTTCTAAAGCAGTTTTTAGTACAAAAATTTATTGAAATAGAAATTTTTGTACTAAGAAGAAGTTTTGTAGAGCAGTGAGAAAGCTGTCCCAAATGAAGCCTTACTATCTAATGCCTTTAATCTTTACTAAAAGACTTAGTTATAAAATATTATAAATGATCTTTCTTTATTAGATTTAAACGAGAATTTGACTTTTAACATGAAACAATGGAGAAAAAAGATTTATGTAGCCGACCGCACGTAGTGGGACAAAGGATTGATGTTGTTGTATTAATATTTGCCAAATTGCCATCAACAAAGATTTCATGATCCTCATGCTAGGTTGAAGTAATTTTGGAAATAAACTCAAATAATCTAGTAGTGTCATGATATAATAGTTTTCTATCTAACATTAATATAAAACACATATGAGAGCAAGATGGCTGGTTATTCATACTTCAGTGGTAAAATTTATTTATTTATTTATTTATTTATTTTGAGACTTTGAGTAAATTTAATGTAGATATAATTATGGATAAAATTCATTTTTTTATTTAATGTAACCTTCCAACTACACAAATGTCTACACGTAAATATAATTATGGATAAAATTTCAGTAGAGGATATTTTAATACTATTGCCTTATTACGAAAAGATTGCCACACTTTCCTAAGACCATAAATCAAACAAAAATATTTATTAACTATAAAATTTAGTTTAAAAAATAAATTAATCAAGCCTTTAATAATGTGATTAAAGGATATAAGTTTTTTTTTTCAAAAAGATGCGATTAGTGATAACAATAGAATATCCTATCTGAATGTTATCATATGGTAAAATAATTATGTTTTTGTGACTCTGTAGTATAGAAATTAAATAATTAATGGATAACAAAATCAGCCATATTTTTCCTTTTTTTTTATTTTCATATTGACGTGAGACGATCTCTCCATGCTTTGATTAGAAGTTAAATTGGAATGGGTTATGGATCCAATCCAAATTCTATTACAACTCACGACCACTGGCAATTTAAAAAATAAATTAGATAATCAAAATTATTAACTTTATATAGTTAGTATAATAACTAAATGATCAAACTCAGTCGGATATAATAAATAAAGAGGAATTAAATGTGAGCGGTGATATGATTTCAGAAAATTCATTTGATTTATATGAATATCGTAGCAATCTTTAAAATGATTTTTTTTAATTAAAATTATAATCGTCTGAATTGATCCAACTTTGACATGTTCATAGTTGAATCAAGCGGTCCGATGAGATGAATCCAATGAGCCTAGCATCACTCAATTTCAACATCATTAAGGCATTTAAATGCTAAAAAAATACTTCATTATAAAGAAAATTGATATGAATTGTATGTATGATGGAGTATTTTTGGATTCTGATTCAAATTACTAAAGTGTTCATCTAAAAAAGATTATAAATAGAGCCTCATTCAAATTTAAATCATTTTTTACTAGCTCAAATTTTCTAACATGAAACAAGTGGTATAACAATGGCATTTAAAGTAATGGAGGACGATTCAAATAAATATTCTCAAAGAAAGAAAAACTAATAATTTCAACATATTTGTGTGTGGGTGGTTTCTATGTCATAAACATGCACCTATATACATGTCATGCAACCTTTCAAGATAAAGAAGGTTGAATTAAGTTTAGTCTAGGCTCGACTAATTCTGTTCAAGTTAATCTAGGTTAGCTAAATAATCTAATTAAGGTCTTTCAAATCAATCTATTATTTATTACGTTCATTAAGAGTTAGTGAGCCCAACGGGGGGATTGTGTCAAATCTAATAAAAATTGATTTGATTAAGCTAGTTCATGTAATATGATAAGTTTGAATTAAGTCTAAAGAGATTAGACTTATGTAAACCATATATTAACTATTAACAATGGATGGGTCTATAAGTCATTCAATACTATATAGGGCCACTAGATTGGGGTTTGATTAGATAAAGCTAGGGAATTGACTACTTTTTAAATCCTAATTTAAACACTAGTCACTAGCACAATGTTTTCTAGCCATTTTTCAAAGTTTATAGGGGGTCTAAGTTCAATTTTTAGTGTACTAAAATAATGAGATAACTAGGTCTATGATATTTTAACTTAGTTGCAAGGTTTGACCTTATTAAATTAAGCCTAAAGTTAAAGTTGACCATATTAAGGCCAAATGTGTCCAAGGTGTTTTGGTTTGCCTAATCTTATTTGGGTTCATTAGAGTACTCTAGGAGATAATTTAGGGATTTAATTTGGTTAGCTTAATTAGGGTTTATGTTTGATAAAATTGAGGTCAAAAAACACTATGAAAGTTTGTTGGTCTATAAAACCCAGCTATGATCCATTAAATCCTTAGTAGGTGCAAGTGATCCTCTAGGTTATTATGGTCTATGTTTATAATTTAAGTACTAAACTTACATTAATTATATCTAAAATAGATGAAAACACTATCCATAATTTCCTATAGGAGCATTAGCTTTGAGTCAAGTGTGGTCTTGGGAAACAAAACTAACACCAAATCTTTTATTGATCTTTTCTTCAATTTAGTTCTCCAAGAATATAGTTTGGTCTGAGTAAATAAAATCTATGTAGTTTCTTAACTAGTCACTTCCCTTTTTTTATTATAGTAGGACTATTTTAATTCCCATAAAATTACTATCCACACTTTTCTAATTTATATCCTTATAGAGTAGTCTTAAGTAGACAAAATCTACACCAAATCCATCTCTAAATCCCCACTAGAGTTTGAATCTCATAATCTATAGATAATCTCTCTTCTTCCCTAATTTAGTTCTTTATAAAGTGAATATAATCTAGGTAAATAAAACTTTATAATAAATATCATCTTAGATCTCTAATGGAGTAAAAAAAATTTTGCATGTTCTATTTAAAGAAAACTCATCATAGATTTACAATATATACTTATTATTTCTTCATTTTGTCTCCCTTTAGATTGAGTTCAAACCAAGTAATTAAACCAATATTAATACCTTATAATTCTCCTATTGTACTCCTCAAATTTTTATGCATAGGATGATTACATCATGACCGGCCCTACAAATGTCTTTCCAATATGTGCTAGCAAATTGAACATTCTACCTCCTAAAAAAACTATACTACATGATGTATATAATAGCTTGATCTTAGGAGTAACTAACCTCTATATCTCTTCATCATACCTCAAGTAATTCATCTTGAGAAATACAAAATCTAAGGTGTCTGATCATAAATTCAAGATAAGATTTAATATAAGGCATCAAGATCTAAATATTTTTCAACTAATAAACACTAACCATTCTCAAGCTCAATACCAAGTATTATATCATCATAATTATAGCTCAATAATTAAATCTTTAAATTCTAACATGCCTATTAATTATGCAAAGAACTTCATTTTCTTTCATTCTCTTATTTTTAGCCTTCGTTCTTTAAATTTTTGTTGTTTCCATCTTCAAAGAACCGACTTCATATAAAACTCCTCAAATTTGCTCTTTATGATCATGATCATTGGCTCCTCCTCAGTATACTGCTATACTTCACTATGGAATAAGTTATCTCATAATCTCTTATCTTTTATGTAATAGCTTGATACTCATGAGCCAGCACGTGCCAAACAACATTGCCAAAAATTCTAAGCATCACTAATATGATAAGCTTTGTTTGTGACTTCAGCATCATTCCTATTGAATTTCTTCTCATTATCTCTTTAACTCTCTCACCTCATTCACTCTTTAGTTAGATGACCTTAGGAAACTCGCCCTCACTTTCACTTAAAGTCAATTAACACATTGAGATAGTCACCTCCTTCATCTTCTTTAGAACATCAGAAATTAACTTAGAGATAAGAGCCTTATAGGGAAGCATTTCAAACTCAAAAGTTATGAAGAAATTTTTATTTTCTACAAGGAGAGAAATGGAGAGCTGACATCTCTATTTTATCTTGCTTCTAGAGTTATTTTGGCTCTAACATGTTGTAGTCTCCTCAATCCAATAAGAAATTATTATGTGCAGAGACAAGACGCAGGACGCCGTCCAGAGACCAATCAGAATGTGTCACGTCAACGGTACTGAGCCGCGATAGTGAGAAGTACCGAGTGTAGAGGTGACGTGACGCATTCTAGTTGGTCTCTGGACGATATTCAACATCCGCACAGAATAATTAATCCAATCCAAGAGGCTTCATGAGTAGCCATCTTGCTTGGTGTTTGTACCTAACTCTTCTTGACTTTCTTCATCATGTTTAATCCACAAATTCTATAGTAGAGGCTGACATAAAACCCTCTATATATAAAGAAGCTTTTTTGCTTTGTAGCCTTTCTATATTTATGAGCACATCAAGAATAATAGATATTGCGAAGATATTGAAACTTTTTCTAACTGTAGAGAAGGATAAGAATACATAAATAATTTTAAAGAAAGAATGATGATTGAGGCACAACTAATAAGACTTTGAAAAAGACAAATAAACCTCGTGTTTATAGATACTATTGTTGACATATCAATCATGCATCAAATATTAAAATATTATATAAAGTCAACACTCAAAATAAGGTTTCGTCTGCGACGGCTTTCTTACTGCTTCTTAAAACAGCTTTCTAATATTAAAATTGTACTTTTTGTAAAAAAAATTGTTTTAAGAAGTAGTAAGAAAGCGATCTCAAACGAAGCTTCCTTGGGATGCTTTTTTGTTGCTTCTTGAAGCAGCTTTTTAGTACAAAAATTTTAATTAGTATAATAAAAAATTGCTTAAAAAAAGCCGCCCCAAACGAAGCCTAAGTTTAAGTCATTGAGATTAATTTGAGTTTTTGCATAGTTTTAATTTTTCCTTTCTTTCCAAACTCCCAAGAAGCTAGGTTTCTTTAATTTTTAGGCTCAAACTTATTAAGAAAGCTCAAGTTTGAATCGAGAAATAATTTTAAAAAATTATATATTTTATTATACTATTCTGAAATTAATTTTGAAATATATTTTAATTTAAACGACTAGCTAGTGACTCAACTTACAAGCCGAGCCACGCCAAGCTCGCGTCATATCGTATAAAATACTAGCTTGATTATATATAAGCTCAAGTTCGAACTCGGTGCTCGATAAACTCAATCGGTGAGCTCATTAATGAGTTGAATTTGAGTTTGCCCACGAGCCGAGTACCTGTTCATAACCCGTAATGGAATTTATGAAAAATAACCTGTATGATTAATGACTAGTCAGGTGGAATTCCATTCAGTGTTCTGCTAGCGATGATACCACTATTTGTATTCATCGTAATCTACATAAATTTAAATAGACCTAAATTATCAAACTAAATTATATCGACGTGAGTGCTTTATTAATGTAAACCTTCTGTTTAATATTGATTAAGAAAGCCACGCTGGAAGCCATAAAAATTAAAAGCTTTCGGAACTTTCAGTTTTATCGTGTTTTCGTGTTTATCAAATATCAATTACCAAACTGACCGTTTCGTGCGGTCAGAGAACTGATAATCCAATGGTGGCAGTTTGTTCCTCTTTCTCCCTATCTGTGCTGATGTTGCCGTCTTGTTCTGACTCTCATTTGTTTTATGTTGGGCTTCCTTTTCCTTTTTTTCTTTTTTTTTTTTGTTGTTGTTTTGACTTTTGATTATAATAGTTAAGATTCATTGGCTCTTAGGTTTTTCTTCAAAGATTATATTTTTAGTGAGCTGATGGATCTTTTAAGAACTTGTAACCTCCCATTTTAACGCATAGGCCTTACGAGGATTTTAACTAAAAAAAAGAACTGATAATCCAATGGAAAATCCTTTACTTAGGGAATCATAAACTACTTCCTATATGTAAACTTGTTTTTTTTTTTAAATTTAGCGGTCATTTGATTAGATTAAAAAGGAATATAGAGTAAAATTAAATACAACATAAAAATAAATATAATTGTTGCGACATGGAATATTCGCGGCAGTAGAGAAATATATAGTTTAACGTCTTATCATTGTACGAAGATCCATCACATAATCAGATAAGAGAGATGATGAAACGTTCATAAGAGACACCAGAGTTTTTACGTGGAAACCCCTGAAAATGGGGAAAAACAACGGGGCCTGATCTAGTTTGAATGAATCCACTAGTATTTGTAGTTGATTACAAATGAGGCCCTTCCTTGGGCGAATGCCTTGGCTTGATGATACAAATGTACATTATATAGAGCACATTACATTGTGGGAGTTACAATATATGCATATTTGTTTGGTCGGCACGACCATAGTCGATAGGATGGAGGCCGGAAAGACAAATTTCTGGTGATGGAGGTCGGAAGGACCATAGTAGGTGATGCAAGTCGGAAGGATTGTAGTCGGCAGGAGACAGGGGTCCGAAAGATCTTAGTTGGTAGGAGACCGGGGTTAGAAAGATCGTTGTCTGACGATGTATATGTTGGAAGGACCATAGTCAGCAGAAGACAGGGATCCAAAAGATCGTAGTTGGTAGGAGATCGGAGACAGAAAGTTCGTTGTCTGGCGATGTAGGTTGGAAGAACCATAGTAAGGCGACAGCGGTCAGAAGGACCATAGTCGGCAAGAGATGAGGGTCACAAAGACCATTGTTGAAGGGCAGTACTTCGAGAGAACTCTCGGCGTCAAGTGGTGGCCCGGCAGAAGTCCGGGCCTGAAGTGGTGGTCCAGCGGAGGAGCGACGTCAGGTGGTGCCTGGTGGAGCATAGGGCCTAAAGCATTGGTTCGGCAGAAGTCCAGGCCTCAGGTGGTGGCCTGGTGGAGCACAGGGCCTCAAACGATGGTCTAGCAGAGCTACGACGTCAGGTGGTGGTCCGGCGGAGGTGAGGGTCTTAAGTGGTGGTCCGGCTGAGGTGAGGGCCTCAAGTGGTTGTCCGGCTGAGGTGAGGGCCTCAAGTGATGGTCCGGTGGAGCAACGACATTAGGCGGTGGCCTGGTGGAGCACAGAGCCTCAACCAGTGGTCCGACTGAAGTCCGGGCCTCAGGTGGTGGAATGATGGAGCATAGAGCCTCAAGCGGTGGTTCGACGGAGCAACGATGTCACATGGTGGTCCAGCGGTCCGGCGGAGGTGAGGGTCTCAAGTCGTGGTTCGGCTAAGCAACGACGTCAGGCGGTGGTCTTGTGGATGTGAGGGCTTCAAGTGGTGGTCTGGCGGAGCAACCACTATAGGAAAAATGCCCATTACCGGCGGTTCTAACCAACGGTTCATGGACCGCCGGTTTTACCGGCGGCGTAGCCGGCGGTCTGAGTACCGTCTGCTTTTAACGGCGGCCGCCGGCTAATCTAGTGTAACCTCCGGAAAAAACTGCCGGATTTCGACGTTTTTCCTGTAGTGAACGACATCAGGCGGTGGTCCGACGGAGGTGAGGGCCTCAAGTGGTGATCCGACGGAGCAACAACGTCAGGCGGTGGTTCGGCGGAGGTGAGGGCCTCAAGTGGTGGTCTGGAGGAGCAATAACACAGGCAGTGGTCCGGTGGAGGTGAGGGCCTCAAGTGGTGGTCCGGCGGAGCAATGACGTCAGGCGGTGGTCCGACAAAATTCCGGCGGTGATCCAGTGAAACTCCGACGATGGTCGAGGAGGAGCTTCTTCCTTCTCTTCTTCTCTTCTTGCTTGGGCCCCCTTTTAAGAGAAATGAGTGATCTATTTATATATTTTATGGAGTGACATGACTCATAAATAGATGAAAGATCAGGGGCAAATATGGAGTGGTTTGGATGAACGACCGATATTGAATCCTTCGATTGTGGATCGTTTATCAGATATTTGAAGGTCTTAATGACTTTGGAATTTGGAGATATTGGGCTCGTTGGATTTGGCTCGTCAAGTCACTCAATTCGACTATAAGCTTGTCATGTTCAGAGACCGTTTGGTAACACAAATTGTGGTATGAACTTTCCAACAGCGCTTCGGGTACTATATTTGGACTCATTTGGGCTCGAATTGAGTCGAATTTGGTGTCGTTGGGTTTGTATTTCCGAGACGCTTAGTTTGACTATTAGTTTGCTGAAATCGGAGTTCAAGTGATCCCTGATTTAATTTTTGAAGTTTCCGACTTGATTTTTCCCTCGAGATTCGTACCCGATCAAGATAATTTTTTTATGATATATAAATAATGTATTTGAAATATTTAGAATTTTTTGAATGAATATATATATATATATATATATATATATATATATATATATATATATATATATATATATATATATATATATATATATATATAGGCTTGAAGTTAAATAAATATAGAGCTGAATGATGGTGGTTATTGGTAGTTGGTGGATGGTGGTGACGGTAGTCTGTGGTGGTGAAGGAGGCAGGTGATGGTTGATGGCTAGTGGGGAACATTGGATCGTTGTGGTGATCAATATCGTGTGACAATCAACATGCTTTTTGTGTAAGATCTTTGTGCAAAATTAGGTTGTAGAACTCTCTGATTCTATTGCCAAGAATTTTCTAGCATGTCAAAAATATAAGTAGTATGTGCTGGAAAATTTTTGGTAGCTAATTATTTAAATCTTAGCTTTGTATAATGATTCAATATATATAGATAATATTCCTAAGATATACAAAAAAAATTTTATACATAAACCTGAAAAAGAAAAAATCTCAGGATCTGATGTAATTGCAATAGTCCAATATATAGTTATAAGTGCAAGAAGAAAAAATTGATTACACAATTTATAATCATTTTTTGATTCCCTTTGTAGGTATCATAGAAGTTCAATGTCCATTGTTAGAAATTTGAAATCTATTAATAGGGTTTGATGCTAGTAGCTAAATAATTAAAGTAAGATGACAAAAGTTAGGTGATAGTGGCGATAATTTCTAATGTTGGTCATCAAGGGCGATAAAATGTAATAGAATTCCTAAGCTCTCTAAGAAATGTCCACATAGAAAGTTAGACCCTATTTACAACTTCTCGAGAAAGGTATTATGATAAATTATGTCATAATCCAAAACACTCTATAAAGAAGGGCATCAAGCTTGTCGGACTCAATAGTGCCACCTGGTTGCACAGCAAGGACCATCCATTGGATGCACAAAGTGAAGTAGCAATAGGACCCAGAAAGCAGAAGAAGGCCAGAATGAAGGAGCATCCACCAAGGTTGCCCAACCAAGCCACGACCATCCAGGGGGGCAAGCATCAAAATTGCAACATCATTGTTCGACTAAGAGAAAAATAAAAGGATCCCAAAACTGAGAAAGAAAAACAGTCGACTAGAAGCTCCCCCAGCCAAACTGAAACAAGAGGTACCCAAAAAATATGAGGCCAACGTCACAAAGATCCCCACCAAAACACAATCCCCCAGCTAAAACTAGCTATACCAATAGCAAAGGAAAACCTTATCAATTAAAACAACTACTTTCTTTTGGATTTTCTCTATCCCGTTTGCACTACAGGAAAAACATCATTTTTCAACGGCCGTTTTTAATAGAGAATGAAGAAAACTCGTCAATAATTTACATTTCTAGCTGATTTATGGTGAAAAAATTTTTGGCGGTAATTCACGCGTAGGAAAACAAACCCCGCCGAAAATATTTCCGGCCGAAAATTCGTCGGAAATTGCGTAGAAAAAAAATAAAAAAAACATCTTAGAAATTGCTTAATCCGACGGGCTAGCTGCCATCTCCACTGGTCTTTGAACCTGGCCAACCCGCGAGCCTGTAAGCAGGAGCGTCTGCTGCTGCCAACACCGGCCTAAACCCAGGCCCAGTACCCGCGAACAACCAAATCTAGTGAACCAGCCCGCCTACAAACCCGCGGGCCACGAACCAGACCTGCCGCACTAACACAGCACCGCCTATCTTGCGCGGGATTCGAACCCCCGCCCTCTCTGAAGCCATCCGTTGTGGCAACCGGTTGAGCTATTATGCATAATACTTTAAGTTTGCTATTTATTTATATTTAAATTATACTTTACTATTAATATATATAATGATTATTAAAATGGTAATATTTAGTTTAATTAATTTTTAACAATATTTAGTTTAGTTAATTTTTAATAAAATTTATTTGAAATAATTTATTTAATAAAATAAATAATTATTAAAACTTCTTAATTATTAGCTTAACAATATTTATTTTAAATTTAAACAAATAATTATTAAAATTATTACCTTAATAATAATAATTATTATCATAACTTTTTTATTATTTGAGTACAACAATATTTAATATAATTAATTTTATTTAATAAAATGAATAATTTTAAAAATTAATAATAAATATTTTACAGAAAATTCAAAATTTTGTCGGAAATTTCGTAGGAAATTATGTCGAAAAATCTGCCGGAAATATGACGAAAAATACGCCGAAGAATTACGTCATAAATTTGTTGGATGATCCGGTGGAATTTCTGATGGATTTTTTTCGCCGAAAAATCTGTCAGAACTGAGCGTTTTTCCTATAGTGTTGCCACCTCCATGAATAAAGTTGTTTTTAACGAGTCAACCAACATTTAGGCTATACAACCATCCACCGGATCATCCAAATCTTCCTCATCCCCCCCACAAGGTGAGGAAGCATTCCCAACTAGCCAATCAAAGTGATCCAATAATGAATACTTCATATTCAACGATAATTGAGCTTTAAAATATTTGCTTGAGATTAGGAAAATCAGAACATCTATAAATGAAACAGTTTCATTCATATTTGTAAAAGTGGATGACAAGTTCGATCCAGGAGACTCATCATTTGCATTACTAAATGATTCATTAACCACTGACGAGTTAATGAGGCAGAAATCCTTCTCAACAACTATAGGTGAAAAAGGTGGCAAAAAATTAGTATGAATTAAAGCCATGTTATCGATCCCCACACTCCCATTGTCACGGTCCACAAAACCCCTATTACCATCATCGACATTGTTAACAATAGCAACATCCACCCCACAGTCCATGATAGGCTCACCATCAACAAGAGAAGGACAAACATTCATAGAGTTATTCGGGTTATCAACAACATCCTTAGATGGAATATCTAAAGAAACTATAATATTCCCCAAATCACCCATAAGGTAGGGGACACCCATAAGGTCAGTAGGGGACAGAGAAAAACAAACATTCATATGAGGCGAACAGTTATTGGCACCCGAAATGTCAATGACAGCTGCTCTGATATCCAACATAAGAGGCAATGGCACCTCAGTAGCCTTATGGATTTCATATAAAGCATTTACAGACTTCACATTATGAGGATGGTGTAAACTATGACATTCCGAAGAAGAATATCCAATGGATTTGCACTGAACACAATAAAGAGGAAATGTCTCCATTTCCACCACCTAAACATACCCAAAATTTTCAGGATGAAGCCAAACTTTATCAGGATAACTTTTGGCGATGTCCAACTTGACAAGTGCGCAAGCAACCAAAGGGTGCGAACTACACGCACTAGTGTTATCAGTTTTAAGGGGTTTATCAAATAAAGACCCCAACCTGTGGAGAATGCACGGGCCGAGGAATAAAGATGATGCCATAAATTTGGGAAAGAAATCCAAATCAGAATGACTGGAGATTCAACATTTACATCAAAGAAAGGTGACCATTTAGATAACTTAATGAAACTAAAATGGTGCTGCCAAAGCCAAGAACTCTTCTTCCGAAATCTATAGGGAAGGTAAGCCACTGTGAGATGTGGTTTTAAGGGCAGAAAAATCTCCAACCAAGGAAGCACCATAAAGGGCTTCCAAAAAAGGGCGACTATTCGAGTGGCAGTCCAAGAAATTCGGATCAGGCACCCAATTAATTGCCAAACCATCCATACAGCCGGAGGAAGACTAAAAAAACTAGCAAACTAAGCATCAAAGGAGAGGAAAAGGCACCTGGAGGACAACGGCCATAAACGCCCCGCAAGGGTGCAAGGGCGAAACCATAGCAGAGGAAAACAAAGTTGACTAGGCTTTTTTTTTTTTTTACATTTATATAGTATTTGAGTGCCTTAATAGGGTTAAAATTGAATGATCTAAAACTCATTTTTGCTAAGCCACTCAATTATACTATAAACACCCAAGATTTGAAATCCATTTTGTCTTTCAATTAATATCAAGAAGTTTTCTAATTATTTCAAATGCTTGATTTTAACTCATTTGGAATCGGATCGGATCACATATGGTGTAATGGGTTCTTCTTATCATGAAGTTCAATTTGACCATAAGTTTGTTGAAATTAGAGATCAAATGGTCCTAAATTAATTATGAAAATTTTCAATTCAAATATTGCATAGAGATTCCATTCAAATATTGCATGGAGATTCCAATTAATGAATTTTTTTAAATATATATAATTTGTCTGTTATTTTCATACATCGAACTTTGTGCTGTTCAAAAATTTATTTATTTATTTATTTATACCTCAAGTTTTATTTTTTTTATGAGTGGCTGTCGGAGGATTGAAATCTTTTGACTTACTTGATAACAGTTGTGTTATCTCTATTTTCTCCTTTACTTCTTCTCTTTCTCTTGTTTGCTGCACTATGACTGGAACGATCAATAAATCTACATAAGGTGAATTTATCATGATAATTATTTAATAAAGAAAACAAATCGAACAATAATAATAAGTCTTCAAAAATGAATCAAAAATAATTTTTTTTTGTGAAATTCTTACTATCGAAGACATATATTCGGTATTAGTCAAATTCAAATCCAATATAATGTTAACAATTGCCATAAGACGCTATCCAAAGGCAAATCAGAATGCTTCATCTCATCTGTTTGCTGTGTACTGCGACTGTGTATTACTATGTACCAGGTGATGTGATGTATTCTGATTCACATCCAAACTATCCGGTATCCGCACGTAATAATCTCTCCGATTAAGATAGACTTCTTCCAATAAAAATTTTCTTAAAATAGCTATCCATCAATCAAGATAATGGAATGCCGTCCGAAGATGAACGCACCCCCAAATTGCAAAACGCGAAGAGCCTCAGCAAGCACTAAAGCCACTAATTTAGGCAACTATAATGCTCGCAATTGACAATATTAAATCCAAAAGGAAGCGAGAAGGATAGGATTTTAGAAGTCTAGCTTCCTTGCGAGACGGCTAAGCCATTTGCTGTTGCATATTTGTACAACGATAATGGAATCTGGACGTGGATATTCACTTCATGATCAAATACTACTATATACCAACGATAAAAAAGGACAAAATTTTAAACCATGTATTATTAGAATTTTAATAATGTAATTAAGTATCAAAAAAGTAAAATTAAAATAGGCAAAGTCAGCTCATCAAACGAACATCTTATGCTGAATCAAGCTTATTAAGTCATATGTCAGTCGTCGAACTAACGAACGACTTATTAAAAAAAATACTATTGTAAGTAGCCCGTTATTCAGAATTTATTGTAGCAAGTCGCCCGATTAATTAACAGGCAACTTACAATAATAATTTCTTTATGAAGTCATTTTGGAGCTCAATGTTGATACTTGGTCTTTTTTTTATATATTTTTTTATGTTGATACTTTGTCCTTAATGCCAAAACCGCCTAGTATAGATTTCTATTTTTTTTCCTTGTAATGTTGCTTAGTTGGGACCATCGGCTCATAGGTAATTCTTTTATTTTTTTGTTTGGATATTAACACGTATGCCTATGGGTGAGTTTTATCCAAAATATATATAATATTTTTTTCAATACTTAATTACATTATTAAAATTTCAATAATACCTTTTTAAAAATTCCCCCACAAAAATAACCATTCAGCTCAAGTATATAAGGGTGTGAAGCTGGTACTCACCTTACAACCCGAAGTTAACATTACCAGCATAACTTCTTCGGGTTGGCACTGAAGATGACGGCGATGAAGACGGCCAGCGGCAGCAGTGCGAACTTGTTTCAGAATCTGAAGCCTTATGTGTTTATCATATTGCTTCAGTTTGGTTATGCTGGCATGTACGTAATCACAACTGCAACACTCAAGAATGGTATGAACCATTATGTTCTGGTTGTCTACCGTAACCTTGTCGCTGCTGCCATCATCGCCCCATTTGCACTTTGGTTCGAGAGGTTAATTTCGTTCTTAAAACTTCTTATAGAAGCGGATTCAACTTATGCGTTGATATTTGGATTCAAAATATTTATTGATTACGTATATTTGTTTGACAGGAAGAACAGACCGAAGATTACGCCGCTCATCTTCTTCAAGATTGTAGCCCTCGCTATGCTGGAGTAAATACTTAAAACATCTAATTCGGTTTTGTTTATCCTAATTATAACTGGTTAGTCGCCTACTTTCTCTAACTGGACTTGCAAAGCTGATGCTGCTTATCTCTTTTCAGGGTTGTTTTAGATCAGAATTTCTATTACATGGGAGCCAAATTGACAAACGCAAGCTTTTCTGCTGCGTTTTACAACATACTTCCAGCAATGACTTTTATGCTGGCCATTATTCTAAGGTAGAACTTCCATTTAATCATGGTGGGTGATTTAGGAGAGTTACAAATGTATAAGTTGGACCAGATAGCCTTTGTTTGCAGAAATTATTCTGGTCGGACGCCGGACGGCAGAACCGTCCGGTTTATGCTTAGGTGTCAAGCGGTATTGAGCCTTGGTACCAAGCTCGATATCGGACGTGGCTCATTTTCATTGAAGTTTGAAATCCGCACAGAATAATGTTTACTTTGTTTGGGACAGATTAAACTTTTTATTTTTGCTTTTTAAAACAATTTTTTCAGCCAAAATTTTGAGTTTGGCTCGTCTTAATTTTTTGTTGAGATTTTGGGTTATTAATTGGCATTTAATTCACTCAAAAATCTCCCAAAAAAACTAGTGCATTAAGCGGATCTTAGCGTTTCAATATCTTGATTTGCTTCTAATTTTTTTACTTAGAATGGAGAAGATAAATATTAGACGAAGACGTAGTCAAGCAAAGGTTATTGGAACAGCAATAACGCTGGTTGGTGCCATTTTGATGATACTCTACAAAGGCCCGGTTGTTGAGTTTTTCTGGACTGTGGGAAGAGCACAACATCATCCTGCTGCTGCTGCTGCTGCTGCTAGCCAAGGCGGAACTATGACCTGGCTCAAGGGTACCTCCATGCTCTTCGTGAGCTGCATCAGCTGGTCTCTGTTCTTCATCCTTCAAGTAATTAACTATGCTTCAATTTCACTAATTACCCTTCAATTTTAGCATTGTTTTCATTTAAGAGAATAGCATTCCAATAGTTAAAATTAATGCTTTCTTTGAAGTAGCTTTTTTGCTGTTTTTTAAAACAGTTTTTTAGTATAAAAATTTTAAGAATAGTAAGAAAGCCATCCCAAACGAAGCCTAAATCATGCTTATATTTATATTTATTTTTTCACAGTCGAACACATTGGAATCATTCCCATCAGAGCTCACACTGACAACTTTGATATGCGGCATTGGAGCTTTGCTCAGCGCAACGGTCGCATTTGTGATGGAGCGTGGAAACGTTAAGCCATGGATTATAGGTTTGGATATGAGGCTCTTCACAGCAGTCTATTCTGTAAGTAATATGCCTATACAGATATATATTAGAACGAAGGAGGAACTCTTGTTTATAATTCGTGCCTGGGCTTGCAGGGTATAGTTTGCTCTGGTGTTGCTTATTGTGTTCAAGGGATAGTTATGAAAGAGAGAGGTCCAGTCTTTGTCACAGCCTTCAATCCTCTTTGTATGATCGTAACTGCGCTTATGGGATCTATCATTTTTGCAGAGGAAATCTCTCGAGGAAGGTATGCACAGTTCTTGCTATAAACATTGAGCATGGGCTGTTACTTTTGTGCTAGTGAGAGCCTAGCATGACAAATGGGATTACAGATCTATTAAATATAGGAATTAGATGAACTTGGTTTGAAAATTCTCGAATCGGATCAACCCAATTAATTTTTCAGATGGATTCAGATTGAAATCGTGACATAAAAACTTAAAAATGACCCGGTTCATTCTCGACAAGTTTGGATTAAACGATCGTGTTGATCAAAATAAAATTGCAGTATTTATATGATAAAAAAAGTCAAACATGTCGGATTAGGTTCGTGTCAAACATCTTGACCTATATGATAGACGTGTTAGATTCGAATTGAGTTAACTTTATATCAAACTAGAATCCGACCAGCCAACTGGCAACTTGAACTGACACCCATAACAAAAAAGAATGTACCATTAAAACTTGAATTATGAGAGATCAAAGCTCTTCATATTCTACAACTATGCCTTTCACCTATCAAGAAATAGGATATATATTTATAAAATGTAATATATTTCAAACATTAAATATATCACACAAATATTTAATCAAATATATTGGTCTCTTTCTAACGAATTAATCTATCATTACTCAATTTTTTTTTTCATTAGAATGTTTTAATGACTTTCTAATTAATTTTTTGCATGATCAAATCCAGGGTTATTGGTGCAGTAATTATAGTGATAGGCCTTTACTTCCTCATATGGGGAAAGAGCAATGATCATCTTTCTTCAAAGAAAGAAGTGACAGATCAGCTCCCCGTGGCCATGGCTTCAACCAATGGCACAAAGGCAGGATGCGCTGAGAGCCCCACACTCATTGAGATTCCAGCAGTTAAGAACCCATGAAGCTTAGTTGTTAACACGTTATAGTACAGTTGATGTGTTTGTAGAATTAGATTAAGATTAACACCATCTCCAAGCTGATTAGTGCTTCTGTCTCTATGTAATTGTTAGATTAGGGAATGGGTTTTTGTGGTCATTAAACAATGACTCTTGGCTAATTGTTAATGTTTGCCGAGTTGAATAATTAACGAAGTATTTAAATGCAATTTTGCCATAAAATGTTAAAAAGCTTGAATCAAAAGAGCTTAAGGAATTGTTTGATATAACTTTCTTGCTGCTTCTTAAAGTAACTCATTAGTACAAAACTTTTAACTTTTCTACTAGAAAGCTGATTTAAGAAGCAGTAAAAAAACTGTTCCAAACAAATCATAAGATTTTATGTACACAAATTTCTAATTTAATTTTTTTTAATTAAAAAACTGCTTTAAAAAATAATAAGAAAATTATCTCAAACGAAGACTAAAGTTAGACATGATATATGAATTGTTAGATTTACTTTTCATTGAAGATATAACGATAATTGATATATCCTAAAAAAAATCATCTAGAGCAGGCACGAATCTCAAGGCAAAATCAAGCCGGAAACTTAAAAAATTAAATCCGCGATCACCTAAACTCCGATTTCAGCGAACTTGCTGTCAAACTGAGCGTCTAAGAAATACGAACTCAACGACACCAAATTCGACTCAATCCAAGCCCAAATAATGAGTCCAAATCAAGCACCCGAAGCGCTGTAAAGTTCAAACCATAATTTGAGTTACCAAACGGTTTCCAAATATGATGTCCTTATAATCGAATCGAGCTGCTCAACGAGACAAATCCAACGAGCCCAAGATTGCCGAATTCGGAAATCATTAAGACTTTCAAATGTCTGATAAATGGTCCACGATCAAATGATTCAATATCGGCCGTCCATCCGAACCACTCCATATTTGCCCTTGATCTCTCGCCTATTTACGTGTCATGCCACTCCATAAAATCTATAAATAGACCTCTCATTTCTCTTAAGAGGGGACACAAGCAATAAACAAGAAGAAGATAAGAAGAAGAGAATGATAGGAGGGAAGAACTCCTCGACCACTGCCGGAGTTTCGCTCGAACTCTAAATGATGCCGGAATTCTGTCTGACTTCCACGGGACACCAGAATTCTGCCTGACTTCCACGGGACACCATAATTCTGCCTGACTTCCACGAGACTCTAAAATTTTGCCCAAGTAACGACAGAGTTCCGTCCTAACGCCGAAACTCCGCTCAAGTGATATCAGAGTTCTCTCGGCCACCAACAGACGTCAGATTTTTACCAGACGCCGGACCTTCACTCATCGCCAAGTTTCTACCAGACGCCAGACTTCTACTGGTTATCGGACTTTTGCTGGACGTCTATCTGAAGATGGATTTCTTTTCATTGTTAGACTTCTACCTGATGTCATCCTTCTGACCTTCGTCGTCAGACAATAATCCTTCCGGCCTCCGTCGCCAGCTGACTACGATCCTTCTGACTTACGTCGCCCACCAACTACAGTCCTTATGACTTACATCGTCAGCACACTACAGTCTTTCCGACCTCCGTTGCCAGACAACGGTCTTTATGACCTCCGTCACCCGCCGACTACGATTCTTTTGACCTCTTTCATCAAACTATAGTCCTCCCGACCAAACGAACACGTCAATAGTGACTCTTTGTATTCACATCATGTAATGTACTCCATAAAATATACATCAAGCTAAGGCATTCTCCCATGGATGGGACTCATTTGTAATCAACTGCTATACTAGTGGATTCATTCAAACTGGGCTAGACCCCGTGATTTTTCCCCCTTTCAGGGGTTTTCAAAGTAAAAATCTTGGTATCTCCTTTAATGTTGCACCCTCTCTCTTTATCTGTGTGCGTACCAGATTTTTGTACAATGCTAAGACGTTAAACCTGCAATGCTTTATGGTGCCGAATGTTGGCCATTAAGAGAGAAGCATAATATCAAGTTAAGTGTGACAAAGATGAGGATGCTCAGGTGGATGAGTAGCTTTACCCTTAGAGATAGGATACGAAATGAGCATATACGTGAAAATGTTGGAGTTGCTTCAGTAGAAGATAAGATTAGAGAGAGACGCCTTAGATAGTTTGGTCACATAAAACCGCCGGCCTTCCGATGACCCGGTTAGGAGAGTAGAGGTATTAGATTTGACTTATGTTAAGAAAAGTAGTGGTAGACCTAAAAAGACTTGGTTAGAAAATATTAGGAATGACCTTTCTTTATTAGATTTAAACGAGAATTTGACTTTTAATAGGATACAATGGGGAAAAAGGATTCATGTAGCCGACTCCACGTAGTGGGATAAAGGCTTGATGTTGTTGTTGTTGTTGTTGCTGCTGCTAAGACGTTAAACCTTATATTTCTCTACCGCCGCGAATGCTCCTGGACGCAACAATAATGATGATGACTAAATATTTTTAAGCAAATTGATTAAGTCCTTAGCTAAATATTTTGAAATGTGTTAATGAATCTGCCACTTATCTGAGAGTAATTCATCTCTAATGAATAATCTCCGGCAAAATGAATTTGTTGTCATGCATAAGATGTATCAAAGAGGTCGCCTAATGATGTCAATTATGTGGAGCTCTGCCAATTGTTTCAACTATGGGAGAGACATACGCCGTTCGCTGTGGGGGTGGTGGATTCTTAAGAGATTTCTATAATTTTGCCTCTTATTCCACGACTAGTTCATAGCACACAAGCGCAAGCATTCCCATTGACTGAAGCAGTCAAACAATTTTATAATTGTGCCCCTCTTATCCACTTGGTAGAGTCAAAACTATTTATTTGCCCGGGCATAAATTTTTAATATAAAAAGCTTCATCTTATTAGTATAAAAACATATAAAAAATTAGAGCATATTTTAAGCTATTTGATTTAAATTTAAATATTGTAATCTTTCTATAATGTAATTTATTGGCTTTAATTATATAAATTTCCTATAAAATAGAGTTTGTTGATTTTAAAATAATTAAAAAATGATGAAATTTTTAATTTAAAAAATTAATAATGTGAAGATAAATAATTAAAATGGGAAAATGTATAAATAAAGAGAGAAATAGTTAAAGTAAACAAGCATATTCATTCCCATTGATTGAAACATTCATAAAATTTTATAATTGTGCCTCTTATCCAACAATATTATTTGTATGCGGAGCGAAAATTTCTTATTTGAAAAATACCATCAAAATTTTTTATTCGAGCTTGAAATTGACATTAGGGTTTTGTTTTGTTTTTTTAAATATCTAACTTAATCTTCATATTAATTTAAATAAAAAAATAAAAAAATTTTATAATGAACAATAAATATATAAAAAAGCTGCATCTTATTAATATAAAAATATATAAAAAATTATAATTAATATATTTTAAGCTACTTGATTTAATTTTAAATATTGTAATATTTCTCTAGTGTAATTTATTGACTTTAATTATATAAATTTCTTATAAAATAGAATTTTTTTGATTTTAAAATATATAAAAAAAATGAAATTTTTAATTTAAAAAAATAGTAATGTGAAGATAAATGATTAAAGTGGAAAAATATATAAATAAAGAGGGAAATATTATAAATGAAAAAAAAAGGTTGAAGATATATGGTCTAATAAAAATCAACAAAAAATAGATAATCTGAGAAGAGACAGTGAAAAATAAATAAAAAATTGCCGGTAACAAAAAAAAAAAAAAAAAAGGCAAGAGAGAGAGAGGTAGTGAATAAATAAATAAATAAATAAATATATATATATATATATATTATTCTACATAGTGTCTGGAGACTAATAAGAATGTATCATGTCATTTTTTCTGCTCAGTATCTGTGCTGAGTATGACTTGATGCCAAATGACCTGATATGTTTTGATTGGTCTACGAACTTTCCTGTATCGAAAGAGAATAATTTATTCCCACCCGGCCCCCCAAATCGAGAAATTATTGTGTACGCAATCCGAACGCAGAGTAAGATTCAGATGCTGCGTATTCACTGCTTATTTTACTGCGTAATTTTTGATACATAATTTTTTATATATATTTTAGCAGCAAATAAATAATACTCACTAAATACACAAAAATACGTAAAAAAATTATGTATAAAAAAATATACAGTAAAATAAATAATAAATACGTAATTTCCGAACTTTACTCTACGTTTGAATTGCGTACAAAATAATTTCTCCCCCACATCAGCCAATGCTCATAGTACACAAGCACATCTGCATATGTAATTTGATACTATTTTATATTTCTTATCATAATCTAAATTCATTGGTAAATATGATAATGATATGACTTCTTCAAATTTTTTGATAGTCGTACAATAATAATAACGAGTCTTTATCACAGGTCGGTATGAACATATAAATTGAAAAAAAAAAACTCTTCATCAAAGAATACAACCTCGGGAACCTCGCCATTATATTAAAATATTAAATTATCCTCCAACAAATACTATAATAAAACTTCTCCACCCATAGTTAAATAAATAAATTCCTGTTATCTACAAAACGCATAATTTAATATAAAAATATTTGCATCAAAATATCTTAATTAAAAAAAAATTTATTATGGAATTTAAAGCCCTTGGATTGCTTTTAGATAAATATAATATATAAATAAATTATATCAAAATAAATCAAAGGACTTTAAAGCCCATCGTGATCAAAATTTTATTTATGATATTCATATATAAAATAAAAAATAAAAAATTACCCTTTAATTCAAGCTGAGCCTATAGGGCATATGGGGGGCACTAGTTCTCTTATTAGGAGTGTCAATATTTGACACAACATGAAAATCTTATTAGAATTCGACCCGAAAAATTTTGGGTTAGGATCAACCTTGACCCAAATCGGATCGGGTTAATCCAGTAACCCGAATTGACCCATTTTGACTCGAAAACAAGAAATTGACCCGTTTTAACTTGAAAATCGGAGATTGAACCATTTTTTAACCCGAAACTAACAATTTTTGATTGGTCATGGGTTATTTGAGTCATGTATGGTTGACGCTGACCCGAAGCGGTTGGGTTAGGGTCGAAAAAACTAACCTGTTTATAAAAACGGGTCAGGTTCGAGTTGACCCAAATAGTGTCAGATCAGTTCCGGTTTCGACTCGAACCCGACCCGTGACTCAAAATTGACACCCTTAGCCCTCACGCTTCAATTTTGAATTGATTCAAGAACCCATTAGATATATATTCTATCTTAATTTTATGTTCATTCATATTTCTTTTTTAGCATAAATTTATTATTTTTTAAATTGTTTAATTTTGAAATATTTCGAGTTTTATCAAATTCAAATCCAAATGATAATAATATCATGTGAATTATACATTAATAATTTTAAGCCAATATAAATTAATTTTGAATCGTTCCAAAATTAGAGCCAGCTCAACTCAGACAAAGCATGAAAACTAAATAAATTAATTAATTAATATTTTAATAATTAATGTTTCCTTTTGATATGTTTTGACCCCTTCTTTTTAAGAGAAATACTATCTCAAATGAAGCTCAAGGGCATCTTCAACCGAATTTTATTTTATAATACCAAAAAAGAAAATTTTGGGTATATTTATATTCCTTCACCTCCTACTGAAAAAAAAGACGTTTAACAATGTGACCCCAATATTAACACTGCACTGTTCACGTCGCAAGAATGACCCAGCTCTTCGATTTCGAATGGAGCAGCTCGCAGACGACAAACACTGATTTAGCGTTCAGTTGGAGATGACCTAAGGCTTCGTTTATGGACAACTTTCTTACTGCTTTCTAAAATGACTTTTTAATACACAAATTTTTAGTTCAAAATAATTTATATTAAAATATTGATTTACAAAATAATAAAAAAGTTGTCTCAATTAAAGCTTAAGGTAGAATTTTTTTCTTAAATATAGAAGTGATGCAATTAAAAATGAAAGAATATACTTGTTGAGCCAGTCCGTAGTCTACGTCAATATTACCATGTTTTTAATTAATTTCACGCCAAATCACCATTATGTTGAATTCTTCTACTTTTATTCCAAAGTAATACGTTTGTTTAGTGTAAATGATGCCACTATTAATTGTTTTTTTAAAGTTTTGATTCCATATTTTGTCAATATATTTTTGGCAGTTGAACAGATAGCAAAATAGAGTATGTCTTCTTCTTATAAATTTGATACCTTTTTTTTCCTTGTTGGAATGATAAATTTAATTATCAATGTTGCATCTATAGATTCTATATTATATGTGGCATCAAAGTTAATTAGCTACAATCTTTTTAAACATAGCTATTTCAACTAATATAATAATATAATTAATTTAAATAGTTTTGTGATATTTAGATTTCGTTTGGGACGATTTTTTTACTGCTTTCAAAGCAGTTTTTTAGAACAAAATTTTTTAATTAAAAATATGTTTTATAAAGCAATAAGAAAGATGTTCCAAACGAAACTTTAGGCTTCTTGTGGGACAATTTTCTTGCATTTTTACAAAATACAATGGTTCATAATAAGATATTATAGAAATGTGAAAGTTAAAAGCTATGAATAAAATATTTAATTGAAATAATCTTAAAAAGGGTTCTAAATTTCTAATGCTTATACCTTCACAAAATGGCATGTAATGAACAAAATAAACCTTACACAAAAAGGAAATTTGCGATGTGAAGATGAATGAAATATTTAATTAAATTAGATAAGGTATATTCTAATAGTTATAGATTTGGAGATATATTTTATTTAAAATTATGTTCTTTTTTTTTATTTTTTTAGCTTTTAAAATAAAAATGAGAGAATATCTCATCTTTTTTTTTTTAAATATTTTGGATAAGAATTTTTTTTTTTTAAATTCTTAATCTTAGGAATTTTTGTTGAATTCATTCCTTAATTGCTTTTTTTGCCATCACCTAACAATTTTGATCTCCAACTGCTGTAAGCGATAGCGGACGTATGCCCTAGTTGTTTTCCTTCTTCTCCTTTCCTCCGGTCTTCCTCCTCAGGTTACATTGGATGACCCCCACATGAAATTAATCTCCTTTCCCTTTCTCCCTTTCTAGCCCTCTTAAACACCATCATCTTGCCTTGTTTCACAAAATGATGCTTGGTGGAGAATCCTTTTTCACACAAGATTTCATCCTCCTGTCGGAATCCTTGTGGAATTTCTAAGATTGAGAGTGAGATAGAACTCCCTTAGCCGTAGACTCCCTTACTGCTACCAAAACCCTATTAACCTTTGCCCGATCTGCATTCAAGTCCAAAATAGTGCTCATTTTGTTGGATGTAGTCAAAATATGTAATGACCCATAATCTATTTTGGAAGATTTTTTTTCTTTTATCTTTTATTATACAACAATCAGAGCTATCAAATTTCATCTATTAATAATAAATAACATAAATAAATTTTATAATTCAAAACATTAATATATATCTATATTTATTGACTCAAAAATAAAACATATATAACACTCAAGAATAATATAATCACAAATATTCACCTATTTCTAAGTACAAAAAAATAACTAAATAAAAAAGAAACATATATAACTTGAGCAATCCTAGTCAATCTCACATTCATGCTCCCTTGTTGTGGCCTAAAATCATTAAACTACATATAATGAGCTAAATAGCCAAACAAGTCACTAAAATCCTATAACTTAATTCAAAGTATGATAATAAAAAAATATGCATGCTAGTAATCAAATCATAATAGTAGCATTAATATGATCACTAATCAATGCATAAATAGTAAAACTCACATATAGTAATAGTGAAATCTGTAAGGAGTAAGGTACGACATTTTGTAAAGTAGTATAGTAGAAAAACTAGTAAATTAGTACGGGTATCAAATCAATAAATTAGTCATTTTATCAACACTATCAATCAATAAATCAATTATATAAAGCGGTAAAAATCAAAACATCAATAAAGAACTGTCAAACTCAAATCAATACAGTAAAATCCAATAACTATGTGCACATACTATCTAATATGCCACATGCTCAGTATATTTAATATCAATACAGTGAACCAGTATAACATCAAACATCCAATTTTTTAAAATTATTTTCAAAATTTCAGATTATTATAATCTATCGACCTTAAAAAAAGTCATCCCCGATATTTCTCTTATAAATTTGAGCACAAGAATCAATATAAAAATAAAGTCCTATGATTAAAACTCAAATCAAATTAAAATCAAATTAAAAACTTGTCAAATCATTTTTGTCATACAATTCAATGTATGATGTCATTTACTTATACAATCAATTATATATGCAAAATAGTATACCTTTATTTACCCAACTCTCAATCAATTCTTATAGCTCTGGTAATAAATTAATTCTTTTAACAACTATGCTTTGATATCAATTGTAATAATGTGTCAGAATCTAATTTGAAAGAATTATTTCTTTTATCTTTTATTATACAAAAATCAAAGCTATTTAATTTTATCTATCCATAATAAACAACATAAATAAATTATATAATTCAAAATATCAATACACATATATATTCATTAACCCAAAAATAAATCATATATAATATTCAAGAATCTTGTAATTACAATACATCTTTCATTTCTAAGTACAAAAAATAACTAAAATAAAAAGAAAAAGAACCTAAGGAATCCTGATCAATCTCACACTCGTGCTCTCTTTCCCTAACTTGAATGATTTAACCACATATAATTTGTTTAACAATCTAGTAGGTCACTTAATAATATAATTGAATTCAAAGTATGATAAAGAAATAATATGTATATTAGTAATTAAATCATAATATAACCATTAATATGATCACTAATTAATATAAAAATAGTAAAAACTCACATACAGTAACAATAGAATCTATAAATAGTAAAATAATAAGGTACATAAGCCAATAAAATAGTTTAATAGGGAAACCAGTAAATAGTTTAGTGGAGAAACCAGTAAACTAATATGGATGTCAAATCATTAAAGAAGTCGTTATATCACTACCATCTACTAATAAATTAATCATATAAAGTAATAAAATTAAATCATAAGTAAAGAATTGTCGAACTCAAATTAATACAGTAAAATCCTATAGCTATGTACACATGTTATTTATTGTCATGTACTTAGTATATTTTGTATCAATATAGTGAATCAGTAGTATCAAACAATATCGATGTCCATTTTGATAACAATATCAGTACACTGTCGTTAGTAAAATCAGTGACAATCACGGTAAAGCAATGCAGTAATTGTAAATATGTATAATGATAATAAATTAATATAGTATCAATAAAAATGTATTATAAGAATGAATTTATAACATATATTTTGGTGGTCACACTTAAACATATAAGAAATCCTGACTGTTATGATATTTTTTAATAGTTGGTAATAAAAGTAATCGTTGCTTAGTAAACAACGTCATCACTCTTTGTCCGTCGGCATAATAATAACTCCTTATAACTATCAATCGTTATATCATTGTATCACATGAAACAACAGATGATAACACTCAATTATAATATTTAAAAGAAAGCATGTCAGTCTATCATCTTGTACATGAATCAATCTCCACCCAATGGGGTCAACTAATCTTTACTTATTTTTCACACATATTAATATCATATTTTTTAATAGTATTAGCGATCAGCTATTACTCAACCACATGTCTATATTCATTCACAATGCCTAAATTAATAATATGTTTAAAAAAATATTTACTACTATTCACAAAAAATCATACTAATTTTATCTAGTGAAATTCAAAAATGTTACAATCAAAATATTCAGGATAATCAATACGAAATATAAAAAATTGTGAAATAAAAGTTTAATAAAGCCAAAAAATACAATAAAATCAATTTTGAGAAGAAGTTAGCTGTCAAAATCAAAATCTTTAAAAATAGATATATGATTAGAATCACATATCTTGATCTAAATTGTAAAAGCAGCAAAGTGAATTGAAGAACAAAAAATCAAATTTCTTTCTCTCTGTTGCGCTGCAATTCAAACATGAATTCTATTTTTTTTTTATTTTTAATTATTTTCAAAATTTTGGATTGTTACAAAATATCTGTGGGAGACATTCAACGATCTCTCCCAATTATTTATGATTGGAGGCCTATAGCTTGCTTAAGCTATGGTTCTTATATGCATCTCCTAAACCTTTGCCCCACAAATCCATCCGAACAAACAAAAATTGATTTCCCTCTTAGAGGTTATAATTGTAGCAAGATGCCCTATTGCCCTTTAAATTAAAAAAATAATCCCACTTCAGCACCCTTGGATACTAAGCAAACATATTAGACTAAATTTATTCCTACTCTTCCTGTCAATGAGCATGCTCTCAATATAATTACAACACTAAACTCTTACAACCTACTAGGACCCAATTGTAGAGATTTCTCTTTCCCTTCAAGGCCTACCCCGGCCCAAACCTCTAAGACCAACCCAAACTACAATAAATTTCAGGCCCTAAACTCCTCAAGAAAAAAATTGTCTGATACATGCACAAACATCTTGCTCCTCAAATACAAACAGTGACTCCCAACTCAAAATCATCTTTTCAAGCTCGACAAAGCCCCTTACTTGTTCAAATATACCAAAAAACCTATAACAATTCTAAGAATGTAACCTTCTCCACTAAAAAAAAAATGACAATACATGTCTTTGCCTCTTGGAACGTGAGGCGCTTTAATGACCTAAACCATGTTCAGTGTTGTAGGAACATGATTCAATCAAGCAATCTTGTTTTTCTTTGTTTTTTAAAATCCAAAATCTCTCCCTCTTAACTCTCAAACCATTGCCTCAATACCACTCATAGGCTTTTTAATAATGAAGGCATCTTTCATAATTTCTCCTACTCTAGGCCTTGCAAAATTTGGCTTAAATGGGATCTAAATAAGTTCTCCTTCATCCCAATCCATGTCAGGAGCCAAATAATCCATGGTTAAATCTCATACCACTCTAGAAAAAATCCCTTATTTTAGTTGTTTGTATTGCTAACTCCCCGATTGACAGGACCCACGTATGGGAATTTCCTAAACTCATTGGAACACAAAATTTTCTCCCTTTGGTTATATTGGGTAACTTTAGTTACTTCCACAACTCTGAAGAAAAATTAGGTGGTAACCCCTTACATATTGGGAATATCTAGGAGCTTAATAACACGGTATTCGATGTCGGGCTCAATGAACTGGCTTATGTGGGACTCAAGTATACTTGGTCCAGTAATAGATTGGATAATCCTATCCATATCAAGTTAGATAGAGTCCTTGTTAATGATGCTTAGATTGACCTATTTTCACTTTTTTACTACATAGTTGATAGTCCAAATGCTTTGACCATATGCCCTTAATCCTTTAATTTTGACCAATCACAACACAACATCTAAGCAAAAATTCTTATTTAAGAATTACTGGTTTAAGAACTCCAAATCATAGTTTATCTCGAGGCACATTTTCTCTTTTAGAATGTTGGTGATCTCGTAACATCCTTGTATTCCAAACTGTAAAATCTTAAAGCCATTATAAAAGTCTTTGTGTGGCCCTCTTCTTCTCATCTCCAATCAACCATTTCTTTACTGGAGAAGAACAAACTTTTTGTGATTTGGAGTTTAATATGAAGCCTCTCATTCCTACTCTTTTAGCTAATGCAAAAATATTAATGATAAGCTAGCTTTATATTACCATGCTCGAGCTTCCTGGATCTCTCAAAGGAGGAAATCTAATTGGTTAGAGAAAGGTGAAAATGACTTGAAATTCCTTTATGGGAAAATTAGAGGCTGAAGGAACTATAATTGCATAAGAGAAATGTCTACTCAAGAAGGATTTTTTCACAATTATAAAAACATTTCTAGAGCAAACTACAAAAGTCTATTCAACACTCCCAAACCTTCTCTTACTACTAGCCAACTCACCATCCCTCGTGATTGTATCCCCCAGTACCTTGTATCATCTCTGACCTCCCCCATATTTTACTCTGAAATAAAAGAATTGATTTGCTCCTTTCCCAATAACTCCACTCTTGGTATGAATGATTTAACTTTTGAATTATATGCTACTTGTTGGGATGTTATTGGAAGCCAAGTTTATATAGTTGTTCATTTTTTTTCCATAAAATCTATCTGTCAAAAAAGGTAAAATTCACTGCTATTGCTCTTATCCTAAAAACCCTCATGTCTCCAATATCAATGATTTCAGGCCTAAATCACTTTGTAAAACCTTTTACAAAATTATTTTCCAAAATTTTAACTAATAGGCTCAAACCCGGAATGCCATTCATAATTAACCCAAGCCAATTAGGCTTCATCAACATTAGAGTTTCAACTGACAATATCCTCTTGGCCATACAAATTTTGGGAGATTGTAAAGGGACTAAAAAGTGATTTTTTTTGCTAAATTGGATATATACAGAGCCTTTGACAATGTCTCTAGAGATTTTTTTTTCATGAAAATGAGACAAAAATGTTTTTCTCAAATTTTATAGGTTAGGTCAAAGCTTCCATAGACAATATCTTTTTCTCCATATGTATCAATGGCAGCCTCGAAGGTTTTTCATTTTTTTCTTCTATCATTTGCAAGGTTGCTCTCTATCACAATTCCTATTCTACATATTTATGGATGATTTATTCAACTTTTTTCAAGGTGCAATCACCTCCAAAGTTTACACCAACATTCAGATGGATGGCCTTCACATCTTATATTTGTTATATGAAAATGACGTGCTTGTTTTTGAAAGCTGCAAACCTTGTAAATTGTAGAGTATGCATAACATTTTTCTAGAATTTAACAACTGCTCCGGGCTCTGCATTAATCCTCTCAAAAAATTCTATCTCATTCTTTAAATCATCTCCTAATCATCAAATTTTATCTGCAATGTTTAATATTCATGACATCAATAACATTCTCACACATTTGAGCATCCCATATCTTTCAATAGGTTTCATATATCCGATTTTAAGCACTTGATGCACAAAATTGCTAAGTTATTGAATGCTTGGAAAGCGAAAAATCTCTCCTTCGCATGTAGAATTCAATATCTTCAATTCAACATATCCAATACATTGTCTATTGGATCCATATAGCTATTATTCCCAAGAGCAACTATAAAGTGATTTCCAAATTATGCTCTAGGTTCCTTTACTATGATGTCACTAACCTAAAAAACTTCATTTAGTGTCATGGCCTAGAGAAATTATTGTGCAATTCGGATTCCAATCACAGCTTGCCACGTCAGCGGATGCACTCCGGGGCCCAGTGCATCCGGTGACATGGCGCATGGTGATTGGAATCCAAATGCATTCGGATTCCGCACACAATAATTTCTCCATGGCCTAACACTACCAAACCTAAGAAGTTTGGTGGCTTGGGTTTGCCCTCAATTCCTTCCTTATCATTTACTTTTAACTCCATATTATGGCATTGTCTTCATGTTAATGACTTGCTTGCTCGTTGGTGGTTGATTAAATATGAAAGTATGTGAATCCTGCTGCTTTCAAAGGCTCTACCACTTGTGATAATATTAGAAATATCGTCAAATTTCTTAAACCTGGCATTTCTATTAAGGTGCATGACGGTACTAAAACTTTTCTCTTTTGGGATCCACAGTGCTCTGGAAAAGGCCTAAATGATCTCTTATTTAATTACTCTTTGGCTCCTAATTTAAACTCTACGAGTCTTCTTTCTACTCTTTTTTGCAATGGTAGATGGCTGAACTCTTTACACAACTCTACGTCCGGATGCCTCGGTACCGAGTAGTATTGAGCATCAGTATCGGTACTAAGAGTTGGTACCGGTACCGAGTATCGAGCAATAGGAAAAGGGTGCATTTTTATTGTTCTCTGGACATGTCGTTCAGCGTATCTGCACATAATAATTTTTCGCTTACACCTGACTTGCCATTGTTGGGGGCCCCAAAACTACTGCTGCTCTTACCCGGCGACCGCACTAAATATACAAGTTGATTCTTACTGCAAGCTTCATCATTTGTATAAGGCCTAATTTGCAGCAGTTCTTTCATCACTTTGAAGACCCTACTGAATCTAATGTTGAAAAAAAAAAAAATTTCCTCCCTCTCTATATGCTGCTCGGTTTTCTTTTAATGGAGATAAATGAACAAAGGAAAATTTGAGAGAAATATCAAATGTCAAACCTCTCTTGCTAGAGATATATTAAATGTCATTAAGCTCAAAACTCTCTCGTGGGATGCGTAAACAAATGACTTCAAATAGGGGAAACCATTTCAGATGCAATAAAAAGCTTCTTTTGGATGATCTTTTAGGCAACAATGGCTGCATTGACCTTCTGTTAATGCCTCTATGTGATTATTGGTCGAGTTTTTGTAACATTTTGAGTCCAGGCTGTTTGTTTTTTTGTTAAATTTTTCCTTTATTTTTTTCTTAGTTATACTGTAGCTTATGAGTTAATGTTTATTCTATGGAGCTGTTTTTTACCTTTATTTTGATGTAAATCTTTGTTCATCAATAGAATGGCTACAGTCTTAATTCCAAAAAAAAAAAAAAAAAAAAAAATCTTTATTCTTTAAAAATAAAGAGAATGTCTTACAAAATGAGCTCTTATATTATTTTAAAATTTGGGAAAAGGGCTGGTTTGGGCTAGGGGTGACAATATTTTGACAAGACTCGAAACTCGACCTCGAACAGACCCAAAAAATTTCGAGTTCGAGTCAACCCGTTTATCATACGAGTTAGATTCAGGTTCGAGATTCTAATCAGTTTTTAAAATCGGGTTGGATTTGGGTTGACCCAAAATCCCGAAGGTGACCCAAATTGACTTGTGCTCTCCTGTGCCCATGCCCGTGCATCCAGACCACTGCCCGAGGCAAATCGTTCGTAGTGCTCTCCCGCGCTCGTTAACGCCAACAGGCTGTGCTCGCCCTGTTGCAACTCAGGCTTTCGAGTTTATGATTTTTATGATAACAAATAATATTGATTACCTATTGATTTCTCATAGTATTTGTAGTGCATATTTGTTTATTTGTTGACTAATATTTCAAATGTACACTGTGCATAGTTATTTGAAAATTCATGGCTCAAGTTTTGGGTAGAATAAGTTATATTAAATGAGTATGTAATTTTCATTTTTTTTTAAATTCTTTGAGTCAAGACCTATAATGATGTATGTTAGCTTGGAGATCATGTACACACATATAAGGGGAGCAAAAATAATTTTAAATATTTTAATTTTTCTGTACATTGTACTATACGATATGGTGTTACAGAAATTAATTAAAATAATTTCTTTTTTTTCTGGGAAAAATATTTTTGAAATATTAACTCATTGTACAATACGACAACCACATCGTTATGCACGATCTATTATAATTAGAAAGCCTTATCGTCCATTAAATTTGGCAAAAAATTGAATTTGAAAAGTTGTTCTAATCGTACTGTATGAACCTGATCATATTGTACGATGTTTAAAACTTTGTCTAATTTGAATCATGTGATTAGTCAATTGAAATCTACTCCTAATTTTGATATTATGAATCATACTATATGAACTGGATCGTACCGTATGATCAACTGAAGATGCTTTTGGTCATCCCATGGTTCGTCCTGGACAAACTACATTTCGGTTAAACTAATCATACTGTACGGTTGATCATTTGTACAGATGATCGTACATCGATCATCAATAGGCAAAATGAACTATTCGTATACTGATGATTGTACATAGTATGAAAAAGCAAATTGAACTATTCACACAGTACACTAACTGGTGATCATACAATAATAACATGCCAAATTCTGTAAATCATACTAGGACGATCCTTGAGATTGTACTGTACGATCTTTGATGGCTGAATTTATTTTTTAAAGCCCTATATTTAAGCTATCTCATAAGACATGGTAAGGGTTATTGGCAGCCATTGTGTCTTCGTTCTTTTGAATAAAACTTGAAGAGAGAACTTGAAAGGGAGAGTAAAGGTTGAGTTTGAGAGGGAGAAGGATCCTTGGAGGATATTTCAAGGGAGTGTAGGAAGGGATTTCACATGGTTGCCCCGACAAGTTTGTACCTTAGTACCATCAGATTCAATGTTAGTCTTGAGAGAAGTTTTGTGAAGAAGAAGATATCTTTGGTGTTAAAGGACCTCGACTCCTCATCCGCACCGTGGAGAAGGTGGAAAGTGATTTTGTAAGAGCTTCTCCACCTACTTGTGGGGGTTAAAAGAGAGTCACTAAAGGTTTAGTGCAATACTCGAAGGGTGCCTCTGAGGAGTGGACGTAGGTCAATGGTTGATCTGAACCACTATAAATCTATGGTGTGTTCTTTCATTTATTATTTCCACACGCTTTATTTTCACATTTATTTTTGTTGCGATTAACTGTGTGAGGTGAAATTGATAATTTATCTTTTTATTGTGAATATAATTTGCTTCCCCATCAAGTTATAAAAATATTTTTCTTTTCGTTAAAGAAGTTTTTAAATATCCAATTCACCCCCTCTTGACGCATCTCATACTTTCACGCCCTCCCATGCTTGAACCCATGCCCTCAGACTCGCGTCCGTGCCTTGTTCACATGTATTACACTTGCCCTCCTGTGTTCTCCATTGAGCTCTTACCGAGCTTGCCTGCACCTTGCTCACGTCCGCACTCCACCCACCGTGCTTACCCCCTTCACGAACTGCTGTGTATTCTGAGTTAGTGAGTCGGGTCGGGTCAACTCGATAAACCACACAGGTAGGGCTCAAGCCAGACATTTTGATCCGTTAACAAAGCCTAATCGAATCAGGGTCAACTCATTTGAATCCGAATCAACTCCGGATTGATACGAACTTGACCCAAATACCCAATTTTTCATCCCTATGGATGGCTAGATGATCCTCTAAATATGTTTAAATATGAAAAATAAGAAATAATAAAATATCAAATTTCTTATTGCATTAGTTGCAGATAAAACCACAATTTTTTAAATAAAATAATAGTAATAATAATTCAGATAATAAAATATAATAATTTTATAATTTAAAAAAACATTTTTGTCTAACTCCTGATAAGAAAAAAACTCCTTAATTAGGGAAAGTGGTGGCAAAAGAATAAAGTTTTCCTCCAAAAACTTTACATAAAATATAATTTTTTTATGAATGATATATATGTGAAATAAATTTATTTTATATAAATTAAATAAATATCCATATAAATAATTATATAAGAATTTATAAAATCTCAATATACTTATAAGCTTTTATTTATTTAAGGAATTTACATTATTCGCGGGATTAAGTAAAGTAGGAAGATATGACGGCCCATATGAGTTTTGATGAAGTAGCCCAAAGCATCAATGAATAATTTTAATTTTTTTAAGAAAGAAAAATTAAAATTCGACTGTCTACTTCTTAGAGTCTGACATATGACGTGAATTTAATTGTTAGAAAATTTGAATGTTTTTTTTTTAACCATATGATCGCATTAGTTTATATGGGTAAGAAAAGAAAAAAATTGCAGCTCATCAGATTTGGGAAAAATATATAGGTGCAGGAAGGGGTGCAAATGAGTCGAGTCGAGCTCATATGTTAAATACAGAGTTCGAGCTCGAATCAAGCTAAAAAACTAAGCTCGAGCTGGACTCATCTCATGTCCAGCAGCTCGTCGAGCTCAATCACAAGCTCTGCTTTCGAGCTCCGTCCTGAGTAGGCTTGTCGTCTCGTTCGCTGCCGTCCTTAGGTCCGTCGTCGTCGCGTCCACTGTGGAGCTCCGTCATCCCGAGCTCGTTGTCGTTCTGCCGTCGAGATCCATTGTCCTGAGCTCGTCATTGCGTCCGTCATCGAGATCCGTCGTCCTGAGCTTGTCCGTTGTCGTCCCAATCTTGTCTGTCGTTTTGGTTTTCCTGTCCGACCTTCGATTTGTCCTCCCGCCCGCAACAATCGATATTTCATTTTTTTTCCCGCCCAGTCACCTTCATGAGCAACTTGTTGAGCCGACGAGTCGAGTCCGGAACCAATTCAAGCTCGAGCTCGATAAACCGTCGAGCTCGAAATCGTGTTCGAGTTCGACTCGTGAGCTCGATAAGCTCGACTTGTCGAGCCTGTTTCCAAGTAGAGTCCGAGCCAGCTCATGAGTCAGATTGACTCAGTGAATATTAATTTATTGATTAGGATATTGTCTACCAATCAAGAAATTTTGGGTTCGAGTCTTATGTATGTGATGTGTGTATAAATTTATTTTAATTGGCTTAAATATCCCCCAAATAAATAAATATATATAGAGAACAAAAAAAAAATGAAGGTCTTCTTTGCATGATTTATTGAACTAAGTGAAATTGTGATGTCATATAACCCATTTTGATTCGTTGATTGATAGTTTGTGCTATCAATCAAGAGGTATTTAATTCGAAGTTTGCTTATACAATATGTGTGAGAATGTGTATTTAATTCGTTCACATCAATAAATTATTCGTAAATCTACACAAATACAAAGAACACAAAAAATATGGTGCATAAAAATGCAATATATGAGTTCAGTCAATTGTTGGGCCATTATTGCTAATTTAACTATAAAATAATTATAAATATTAGACATTTTTAGGGCTTCCCCCTTCCAATTCAAATAATGATTTTACTGCTTAAAAATATAATAAATAAAAAAAATGAAAAATAGTTAAAAATATTTGTGATGGTAGGTTTTTTTGCAACAAAAATAATTAAATTATTTTTCTCATAATAATTTTATAATTAATTTTAAAAAACGTTGCAGCAATTCCAGACAGACCCTACGGACTTTGTTTTAAACAATTTTTTTAGTATGTTTTGTGATAAGAAAAGTCATTAGTAAAAAATAACATGAATTAGGAAGATAGTTTCTATTTTTAAATTTTAGCTTGAAAAAGTTATTTATGAAAAAAAAAAAAAATCAAACTCTAACTGAGAAATGAACTTCAAAAAATAAAAATAAAAATGACAAAGCTGCCCTAAACAAACCTAAATATGCATGACGCATTCTCTTCATAGGGAAAAATTACTAAGATGTATAACTTAACATTGCGATAATAATATTTTGTTATGATTAAGGTTTCATTTGGGACGGCTTTCTTACTGCTTCTTAAAGTGGCTTTCTAGTTAAAAAAATTTAAAATTTTGTATCTAGAAACTCGCTTTAAGAAGCAGAAAGAAAGCAGTCCCAAATGAAGCCTAAGACTTGTCTTTCATTTTGGGAAGACTTTCTAACTACTTTCTAAAACAACTTTCTAGTTTAAAAATTTCTAGTTCAAGAAATTTTTATATTAGAAAGCAGCTTAAAAAGTAGTAAGCAAACAGTCCCAAGCAAAGCCTTAAATTTCATTTGGGATAGTTTTTTTAATGTTTTCTAAATAATTTTTTTATTACAAAAATATTTTTAATTAAAAATTTTTGTACTAAAAAGATGCTTTATAAAATAATAAAAAAGTTGTTCCAAATAAAACTTTAAAGAATGAGAATTTAGACATAGTCATTATTGATATTTAGATATGTCAATGTGCCGATTGCCGAATAATCATGCCGACTTAGATTATAATGACAAGTTTTGCAAAAATATTGGTTATGCTGATCTTTTAATTAAAATAATAGCAAGTAAATTTCGTCAACATATTCTCTCAACTCTTTCACACCAGCAGTAATATATGTGAACATGAAATCTAAAAATAGTCAATATATAATTTATTATTGATATGAACCTGCTTATGTTCATAAATCATAAGTATATTGGGAGAATAATTAGAATGAGCTGTGTAGTAGATGAGTCGACCACTAATCTTTAACATATTTTATCTTGTTTTTTGGGATGTAAAACCAGGCAATGAAACAAACAAGAAAAGAAAATAATGGAAATAACTGTTGAATCTTCTTCTAGTGATCATCTTCGTACCTGAAACAGAGAAGGAAAATGCAACGAAGAACAGAGAAGAAAACAAGATAATGAACAGTGAAAAGTTCTTTTCCATTGCTCGTTTGTGTTGCTTTTACAGGAATATATAATCCCATGATATTCCAAACTTGAACGGCTGAGATTGGGTAGTTGTACACAAACGGTGAGGATTAAAGAGTCAGAAAAAGCACTCTGTTATGGCAGAGTAGTGGATGCATGAGTTGATATTTCGCCTTGCTTATCAGCTTGCTTATCAATAACTACTAGGATTTGAATGGAAAAACTCAAAGATATTAAAAAATAATGATGGTGCCACACCGCACCAAAAAAATTACAATAAAAATTCTGAGAAATTGTACAACAATTTATTTTTACTCAATCTCCTTGTTTCTCATCACTTTTATATTTGTTCTCAACTCATAACAAACAAAGAGATGCACATTTATAACATCAAGGGACACAGCCCTTCAAATTTAGCATGAAAAATGAGAAAGAAAACTATCAATCCTGATTTGCACCACCGCGGCGCCGGGGTTTGGAGCATCACGGTGCTCCACCCTTAATCTCCAAACCAACTCACATCGTAGCAGTCTCCGCTATTTGTCTCCAAGTCAAACTATAATACTGTCGTGCTGCATCCTAAGATGTTATAATGCACATGTGTATAACTCTGCAGTGTAGTATGAATGTATAGAAAGAAGAGTTTTTAGGGGGCAAGACCCCTAAATCCCAAGTAAGGGTGTTTCC
This sequence comes from Dendrobium huoshanense, assembly GCA_016618105.1. Taxonomy (NCBI): domain Eukaryota; kingdom Viridiplantae; phylum Streptophyta; class Magnoliopsida; order Asparagales; family Orchidaceae; genus Dendrobium; species Dendrobium huoshanense. The sequence goes on along the minus strand of CM028350.1, from coordinate 35,344,870 downwards.
CCTGTAACCCCCTAGAGAGCTCAGGATCAATCCTTCTACTGATTTGTAGGAACAATCATAGTATATGTAGTGTGGTTCATTCTTGCCCTCAACTTTCATGAAGACCAATTGATGCTACACATAATTTTAATTTATGAACTATCACCATCTTCATTAGCATGTCTACAAGATTCTAAGTCAAGTATATCTTCTCCAAAGTTGGTTGACTATCTTCCATAAGTGATATGATAAAATAATATCGAAGATGGATGTGCTTCGTCATGGCATAAAATGTTGTATTCTTGGCTAGATGAATAGCATACATGCCATCACTATGCAACTTCCCATTGTTTTGCCCTTTGCCAAGTTCTACCATGAAGCCTGACAATCATATCAACTCCTTGCTAGTCTTAGTGATAACAATGTGCTTATCTTCTGTGGTTGAGAGAGCAACAAATCTTCTACAATTCTGAAACCCAACTCATTGTAGTATTTCCTGAAGTGAAGATGCAACTAATTATACTCCTACCATCAAGATCCTTAGCAATATAAAAATATACATATCCCTGTAGTTTAATCCCTACACTCTAAAGCAAAAAACTTTGTCAATTGATCCTATCAACCACTCAAGAATCCACTTAACTGCCTCTCAATGAATTTTGTCTCAATTACTTATGAATCTATTGACTACTCTCATTGTATATACTATATTTGATATTGTATAGATCATAACATACATCAAACTTTTAATTGCTGAAGTATTTTGAGTCCTCTCCATCTGTTCTTTGTTTGCTTCAAATCTAGGTGATTATTCCTTAGAAAGTTAAAAGTGATTACATAAGAGAGTGCGAACTAATTTTGCCTCTCTCATGTTGAATATATATAGCACCTTTTCAATATACCCAACCTAAGAAAACTTCAATATATATACACTTCTATCTCTTTTATTCTAATAACAAGAATTTTTTTTCTTGACCTAAATCTTTCATTTCAAACTCCCTTAATAGTTTCTCCTTTAGCACTCTTATTTTTTCATATCTAATCATGTAATAATCATAGCATTCTCATACAAGAGTAGTAATATATAACATTTATCAAAATATTTTTAAAAATAACAATAATCTATTTGACACTTCATGTACTCCTAGCCCCTTATGTAAATTCTTTTGAAATAATTCAAATAAAAATTTGTTAGTTACTAATTATTTCATCTTGGAATATTCGAGGCAGTAGAGATATAAGGTTTAGCTTCTAATCTTTATATGAAAATTCAAAACAAAGATAAGAGAGAGAAGTGTAATACTCATAAGAGACACTAGAGTTTTTATGTAGAAACTTCTAAAAAGGGGGGGGGGGGGGGGGGGGGGGGGGGGAAACTACGGAGCGTTGCATAGTTAAAGATGATTCAAATTGTGTTGTTGTTGATTACAAATAATGCCCTTTCTCGGAGGAAGGCATTGGCTTAAATATACAATGCATATAGGACATTACATATAGTCGGAGTTGAAAGAATCTAGTGACATGTGAGTTGTTCTGAGGGGAGTGTTGGCTTGCTTGTTTGGTTGGGAGGATCATAGTCGGACGATGGTGGTTAGAGGGATTGTAGTCGGCGGGCGATTTTGTTTCAGAGTTATCCACAGTCTGCAGAGGACGGCGGTCGGAGTGGACCGTAGTTGGCGAGTGATGAGGGTCAAATTGGATTGTAGTCAACACGCGATTAAGGTTGGAGTGGAACATAGTCGGCAGGAGACAGAGGTCGGAGTGGACCATAATTAGCGAGCAATGATGGTTCGAGGTACCATAAGAGGTGGGATTTATAGGTCAGAGGGATCGTAGTCAGCGGGCGATGGAGGTCCAAGTGGACTGTAGTCAACAGGTGACGGTTGTCAAAGTGGACCATAGTTAGCAGGCAATGGTGGTCAGAGTGGACCGTAATCGATGGGCGATGGTAGTTCGAGCCTTATTCGATGGGCTTTAGAGGTCAGAGGGATCATAGTTGGTAGGCAATGGAGGTTAGAGTGGATCGTAGTTAGCGGACGATGGTGGTCGGAATAGATCGTAGTTGGTGTGCGACGGTAGTCACAGTGGACCATAATTGGCGGAGAGATGGAGGTTGGAGTGGATCGTAGCTGGCGGGAGATGGTGGTAAAAGGGACTATATTCAGCGGGCTTCAGAGGTCGGAGGGACAATAGTATGTAGGCGATGGAGGTCCGATTGAATTATAGCCGGCAATTGACGGCTGTTAGAATGGATTATAGTTGGCAGACGATGGTGGTCAAATGTACCGTAGTTGGTGGGCGACAAAGGTCAAAGGGACAGTAGTCTGACGACGGTGGTCAGAAGAAAGTCCGTCGACGGTTGGCGGCCAGGTGGAAGTTTGACGATGACAGGTGGCCGGGTGGTGCGAGCTTGAGAAAACAATAGAGATCCTTTGTTTTTCATCTCTTCCTCCTCCCCGCTCTACGAAGAATGAGAGATTTCTTTATAATTTTTTGGGAGTGTCATGGCTAGTTAATAGGGAGAAGATCAACGGCATGTTAGGAGTGTTTCAATGAACGACTGATATCAACCCCCTCAATTATGGATCATTTATTGAGCATTTGAGTATCTTAATGATGTCATAATTTCGTGATCTTAGGCGCATTGGATTCATTTCATCGAGCCGCTCGATTCAACAATAAGTATGTCACATTTGGATATCATTGGTCATGCAATTACTGTTTCAAAGCTTTTAAATAAGTTTCGGGCCCTTAATTTGAACCTATTTAGGTTCATATTGACCGATTTTGGTGTCATTGCGTTCGTCACTTTGAGACTGTTAGTTTGGTTATAAATTTGCTGTAATCGAAGTTCATATGATAACGAATTTAATTTTAAAGTTTTTATTCATATTAACATCCAGATTCATGCCCGAACAAGATAATTATTTGGTGACATATCACCAGCATTTGAATGTTAGTTATTTTTAGCTTTATTTAAAATGATGGTTCTTCTCGATATTTTAGCTTTTAAAAATTAAAATTAGGGAGTACCTTATCATAATTTTTTTATTTTATAAGAGTTTTTCTTTTTCTAAATTCTTAATCTTAAAAAAACAAAGAGAAGGTCATTTCGAAGTGAGCTCTATATTATTTTAGATGTTTGGAGAAAGGGGCGTCCAGTTTTTTTTTTTTTTTTAATTAATAAAGATAAAAAACAGTTACAACATCAAATGCTCAAATCAAAAGAAAATCATGAAAAGAAATTACAATCAAAAGCGGGCTCAGTAATTAACGGCCGAGGCTCCCAGCATCCCAGAAGCGTCGCGGGACCATCCAAAAGGAGACAGCATCGCCCAAAAACCACCAACTCAAAGAACTGCACCAATGGTTGCCACCAGTGAGGCGAAAGGGATACGAGCCCCAGCCACATCGTAGCCCTATAAACCATCTCATCACCAAACGCAAAAACCAACCGCACAAAACAAGTGGACCAAACAGCAAACAGACAGCTTATCTTCTCCTTCGTCCCCTCCCACGAAATCTTCCACGAGGGGCGACCGAAACTACAGGCCTATCACGAACTAAATTAAAGTCGTTTCCAGGGTCAGATCCACCGCAAACGTCCGGGGAAACCATGCCACAATCCAAGAAATCAGATTCCGATTCAAACTCTGACGAACCATTCAGCCAATTCATATGGTTCCTCATGTCAAACCCAGAATTTTCCCCCAGATGATTGACCAAAGTATGCGTATCGATCAAATTTACAGGGACATCAATGAAATTGTTAGAAAGTACCGGAGAATCCCTCAAGTTTTCCACACAAATAGCATTATTTTCTACCTGCACACACTCGGCACTAGGCAGAGAAATTACAGCCTCAGCCACAACAGGAACTACAACACTAATTGGATCAATTGAAACACCAGGCTGCAAAGCCTCATTATTCAACAAAGTAGTCGCAACCAGAGGAGCCACCAAACACACAGAATCCTCACACGGAATCACAGCAGGATTCACAGCAGCAAGTTCTTCCGAAAGAGAAGAAATATTCAAAGGGTTACCCGACAAACCCTCAGTACTAGCATTCACCAAAACATGGGAAAGAAAGGTAATGCATTAGGAGATAAAGCATTAGAAAGAAAGGGGCGTCCAGTTGACCCTCCAAATGTTTTTGAAAACGAGAAATAGGAAATTAAAAACAAAAAAATCAAACTTCACATTTCATCGTCAATTGTAGATAAAAACTAATTTTTTTTAAAAGAAAATTGCCATATTAATCAATTAGAAAATATAATATAATGAATTCATAATTTTTTATCTATAGCCAGCCAAAACTTTTTGGGATTGTTTTTTTATTATTTTTTAAAATAAAATTTTAATAAAAAATTAATTAAAAATTGATTTAAAAACAGTAAGAAAATCACTCTAAATCAAATTTAAATCTTAAAAAATAAAAAAGAATTATGCAAAAGAATATAATTTTACTAACAAAATTTTACACATTAAATAATATTTTTTTATTAATTTAATAAATATGATATATTTTTATTTTATATAAATTACACAAGCGTTCAATAAATTAATATATAAGAATTTATAAAGTTTCAAGATATTTATAAACTTTTATTTATTTAAAGAATAAAATATTACTCGCGGGAGAAAAAAAGTAACCCAAAGCAGCATTGAATAATTTTAATTATCTTAAGAAAAAAAATATATATTTGAACTGTCCCATTCTAAGACTGACAAATGACCTGTAGAATCATATATGATTTTTTTAATTAATTAAAATTTATTTATTTTTTCTTTTGTAAACGATTCGAGCTCAATCATTTTTGACTTGAGCTTGAGCTTGATTTATTAATCGAGTTCAAGCTCGAGCACGAGTTTTATGTTTAGAAGTTCGTTCTTGAGCCAACTTGGTTATTAAGAAGAGAGAAATTTATTATAATTTAAACAATTATTATAATAAAGTGTTAAATAGAATGAGAAACTATAACAAAAATAATAAATAATTATTTAATATAAAAAATGGTGTTATAAATTTTAAATGTTTTTAATAGTTTTGTATTTAAAATTCTGAATTATATTATATTTTAAGTATATTTTATATTCATATTTTTAAACGAGCCGGCTCACGAGCTTACGAGCCGAGTCGGGATTAACTTAAGCTTGACTTTTTAGTTCATTGAGCGGCTCCAGAGCCATTTATCGAGTCGAGCCTGAGCCGGCTCACAAGTCGGCTTGACTCATTTACAACCCTAATGATGACCTAAGATTAGGTAGAAAAAATAAAACAGTGAAAAAAAATCAGAAATTCATACAATTATGATTCAGGTCGTCATATTATTTTATATAACTCTAAATTAGCATTAAAGTTAATTATTAAAAAACTCTAAATTACGAATTTTGATAAATTATGCCTAACTCATTTTGATATTTATATTGTATTGATTAATAAATAAATATGATATTAAATATTTTGGAGTTTAACTTAAATATATATTAAAAATTATCATAAGGATTAAATCATTAAAAAGTTATTTTGATCAATCTTGAGGCAAAATCAAGTTGAAAATTTAAAAAATTAAATTCGGGATCATCTGAACTCCGATTTCAGTAAACTTACAGTCGAATGAGTGTCTCAAAAATATGAACAAAAGACAAACTCAACTCAATTGAGTCTAAATTTTGATGTCTTCAAACACTATGGTTGATTATTTCCAAAACATGACGTGCTTAAATCGAATGCTCGACGAATCCAACGATTTCCGACATGACCTGATGCGGTACACGATCGGTCAATATCGGCATTTTTAGAACCTAAATTTACAGGTCATGCCAATCTAAAAATCTATAAATAAACCCCTCATTTCTCTTGAAAGGGGACCAAAACAAGAAGAAGAAGAGAAGAAGGAGAAGAGAAGAATGATAGGAGGGAAAAACTCCTCGACCACCGTCGGAATTCTGCCTATTCCACAATGACGCCGGATTCCGTCCGAATTTATGACGTCGGAATGAATCTCTAGACGCCGGAATTTCCGCCCAACTTTCAAAGATGCCGGAATTTCTGATTTCCAAAAATCGGAATTTTGCCTAATCTGATGATCCTTAATTCATCTTGAAAAATGTTTTAACTGATTCCAATCTGGATGAATATTGTTATTTATCGTCCTAAATTATGAACAAGTCAGTGTATCTCAAGCAACGGGAATCAATGAAATAGGGTCCGGGTTTTTCCCGTAAAAGCTTTCATGTGGAATAGTACAATGATCTAACTCTATCCAGCCGCGTATATTCTAACGGAAGGCAATTCTATTCGTCTCCAAACATCAAAATTCATGTCTTCCAGTTTGAAGACAAGGACAAGATGATCCCTCAGGTCCCATCCATATGTGATTACCTGAAAGACAATTGTTTCGCGGAAAATTGAGCTTCTAAGAGCGGCATCCACATGATTGACCAAGCCCAAATTCAATCAACTCGAACCTCGACTCGTTTAATAAATGTGTCAAAAAATTATACTCAAACCCGATAGTTAGCAACTCGGCTACGACCCAATAACCCATTTTAATTAAACAATTTTTTTATTTACTTATTAATCATTTATTCTAGATTAATTTATAAAAATAAGAAATTATAAAATAAAAAAGAAAAAAAAAATTAAATGAGCCAATTTCGTGTCAAATCAAGTTGACAGGTCAACTCAAAATGTACCCGTTTATAATAAACGGGTCAACAAGAACTCGACTCGTTTATTAAAAAGATCAATCCTATATGAAATTTTTTCTTGTCGAGTTGATGGTTCGGATTATTTATTGACACACGTCGACCTATTTAAAATTATGATTAAGAAATGTATTTAAAAAAAAAAACAAAAAATAGAAAAGTTAAAACTAACCCCCCAAAAAAAAAAGCCTCAATGTGATGCAATATACTTTAGGTGCTTATAATATATAGTTTGTGATGTTAATAAAATGCTTAATAGAGAGTACTAATGGTTGCTGTGAATACCTCTTATAAAAGAGATGAGGTTTTTATAGCAAATAAAAGTATTGAATTTAGACTTTGTTTTGGTCAGCTTTGATGTTGCTTTATAATTAAAGCTACTATAGAAATTAATTTTTTTATATATTAGTATTAATAGATATATTGAATAATAAAAAATAGATATATTATTATAAAAATAAAATAATTGATTGTCACTAATAGCTAGTCTTAGTACTAATTTATGCAACCTAATTTTATATTCTTCCTCCCAACCCAAACAACTCTCATATGTGGATGCCTTATTTATTTATTTATTATTATTTTTTAACTGAGATTCCTTATATCAAACGCCAGAAGAAAATTAAACTCCAAATGCCATATGCCAAATGGCAAATCCCTTAATAAAATTTAACTTATAAATTTATTAATAAAACTAAGGTGCTGATCAAAAGCATATTAGACTAAGTAGCTTGTTGCATGAAAAACTCGAGTAAGGTTAAAAAGGTCTCTGATGCTGTTCTCCATATCTAGTATTATATATAGAGAGAGAACATAAGCAAGCCTAGCTATTCGTGAAGAGAAGAGCAGGTTAAGCAATTGCGGGAAGAAGCAGCCATGGCGATGGTGTCGTCGATGGAAGGCAATGGCGCCAGAGTTAAACAAGTGTTTAAGAAAGTGAAGCCTTATGCGGCCATGGTGTTGCTTCAGTTTAGCTTTGCTGTTATGTACGTAGTTCTAATGAAGACTCTTAAGGAAGGCATGAACCAATCTGTAATGTTCGTGTATCGCAGTGCTGTTGCTGCTGCTGTCATTGTGCCCTTCGCACTCTGGTTTGAGAGGTGCGTATGAATGAGAGGGAGTACTGCAAATGATCAGTTACTTTATTTCAAAATCTTATATATGGTGTTTGATTTCAAAGTAATTATTAAATGTTAAATTTTTTTAAAATATGACTAATTAAAGGCATATTTTTAAAAATAATTTTATTTAAGATTAAGGGTGTCAAAATCGGGTTTCGGGTTGAACCTGGAACTAACCGGGTTCATACAGTTTGACCCTAACCAGACCCAGTTATGTAAATGTGTCGGCAATTCAGATCCGGACTCGGACTCGACCTGTCATGTTACCGGGTTGACCCAACCCGACACGATTGACGGCTAGACGGCGGGACGGTGGATGGCAGGGCTCGCGACGTGACGAGGGCAGCCTCGGGTGTGGGCGCGGCTAGCTCAGATGCAACGCGTGTGGGCGCGGGCAGCTCGAACGCAACACAGGCGGGCTCAGGCAGTGCGGTCAGCTCATTTCAAACTTGTTTTTGGGTTGGCCCGTCGGGCAACCTAAACCCAACCCGTTTATTCAAACGGGCCGAATCCGGGAACACGAACACGACCCATTTTGAAATCAGGTAGAGTCTAACCCAAAATTTTCAGTAGGGTTCCATTCAGATTTTCATGTCGTGTCAAATATTGACGCCCCTATTTAAGATAAACTTTGAGTAGTATTTCTCTAAAAAAGCAAAGTGCGGGAATGCTATTATATTCTAATTACATATACTATGTGAATTTTGATCTTTCACTTTTTTCTGGTGTAGGAATGGGAGACCTAAGATAACTCTCGTCATCTTCATCAAGGTTATGGCACTAGGAATACTTCAGTTATGATCCTTCCTCCCTTTTCATTAATAAAATCTACCATAAACAAATGGGTCGTACTAACTTTCTATATGCTCTCATTCCCATCATATATAAACCAGGCCTGTTCTTGATCAAAACTTCTATTTCATGGGAGCCAAAATGACCTCAGCTGGCTTTGCTTCTGCTCTCGAAAATATTAACCCTGCCATTACTTTTATCATTTGCCTTCTTCTAAGGTACTTCTTTAATTAAAACTTGATATATATACATAATTGAAGTTGAATTTATATTGTAACTTGTTTAATAAGCATTTGTTCATAAAATTAATTAGGATGGAGAAGCTGAACATTCGAAGAAGGCATGGCCTTGCAAAGGTCATTGGAGCCCATTTGGCTGTGATTGGTGCCATTTTTATGATTTTATACAAAGGACCATTTGTTGAATTTTTCTGGTTGAAAGGAAAAGAGAACCATAGCACTGAAGCTCATGCCGGTGGGGAAGAAACAAGCAACTTGAAATGGATTAAGGGAACATTAATGGTTTTAGTGAGCTGCTTCAGTTGGTCTTCCTTCTTAATTCTTCAAGTAATATACGAACAAAATTTTTTCTAAGAATGATTTTATTTATGTATTTGACAAGCTATATATTATTTGCTCATATTTAAAAAGTATTCATTAATATTCTGATTAATTACAGGCCAACACGTTGAAATCATACCCAGCAAAACTAAGCCTTACGGTTATGGTTTCTCTCATTGGTGCGGTAACAAATGCTGTGATTGCTCTTGTGGTGGAGCATGGAAGTTTCAGGCCATGGATTTTGGGCTGGGATATGCGACTTTTTGCTGTGATATATTCAGTAAGCTAATCAATAATACTTTATGAATTGAGTGATCGATATCATACAACTCTACGTGATTAGAAGGAACAATTATTACGTCCTCCGACCGGATGTAGAGGAACGTCCGATCGGAAGCCAAATCGCGCCAAAAAAATGAGAAATACCGAGCAATACCAAATAATAACGAGGAATACCATCACGTGAAGACCCAATACCGAGTTATAACTAGCTATACCGAGCAATACCGAGTTATACAAAAGTTGTATCGAGTTTTTCTTAGAAAAAACTCGGTATAACTCGGTATTGGTCTTCACAGAGCGGTATTCCTCGTTATTATCAAATAATACCTAGCAGTACCGAGCAAATACCGAGTTTTTTGGCGGGATTTTGCCTCCGACCGGATGTTCCTCTACGTCCTTACACCGGACCTAATAAAAGTTCGATTAGAAGAGGAGCGAATCTAGTTTCTTTTTTTTATAATGGACAAAAATTTAATTAATTAGACATCAACAATAATAATTACAAAAATAAAAAAATAATAAAATCAAATAGTGATAATAACAAAATAATTTTTTTTTTTAAATGTTAACCAATATAATGCTATCAAATTTATAAGAGGAAATGTTTATGATTTATCTTCCAATTACATATTGGAAATGTCAAATGTGATTGGTAAGATGATGGTTGCACGAGACAGCTGTGAGGCGGTGATGTCTTGAATGTCGAATGCGCGAATCGCGAAAGCGGTTGTGAAATGAGAATTGTGGGATGGACAACGACGCTTAGGATGATAATATTAGGGCAAAAATGTTCTTTTGAGGGTGGACTAAATATAAAAATACCCCTCTAATACATTATTTATTTTTTTGAGTTAAGGGGGATCCGCCCATCTGAAGTTTGATTACTAATCAACTCCTACTTGCAGGGGGTAATATGCACTGCGTTCATGTATTTTCTGCTTGGGATAGTGATGAAGGAGAAAGGTCCAGTTTTTGCAAGTGCCTTTAATCCTCTTACAATGATCATGACGAATGTCTTGAGCTCCATCTTCCTATCAGAAAAAACTGCTCTTGGAACGTAAGCTCGAGCCCATAATATTATGCACACTTGTATTTTCTTTATATAGTTTCTAATAAGTATTGGAAATATTTATTTTTTATATAGGTTCTAACACTGCTCGTATTTTTTTTATTAAATTTCTATTAAGCATTGGAAAATTTTCTCTTTTTTTTGGACACACAGAATCATTGGCGCAACTATCTTAGTAGCTGGCATGTACTTCATTTTATGGGGTAAAAGCAAGGATTATCTAAATCAGTTGGTGAATGAAAAAAATATTGGGAGATCAGTTGAGGCTGAGCTGCCTGTGATTGCGCCTAATTCTATTAAGGAGGAATCAACGCTGATATCTGATTCCATGTTAATCGTGATACAAATGACAAAAATGGAAAATCAACAGCAATACAGATGAATGTATATAGCAAGTAAAGTGTTCCTCCCTCTCTCTATATAGGCATATTGAAAGTAATGAATATGTTGCTGTTGGTTGTATCTTTTTGCTTGATGTTAGTTCCAAGTTGAATCAGTGGGGTTTTCATATACCCGTGTTTGTATCTTGGGATGAATGTATTTTTGAACTGGAAAGAAAGATCTCTTTGAATGCAGATTTGATTAGAATGTATTGCAGCTTTGTTTGTATGGTTCTTTGATTTTTACGCCTTCGTAAGCAGCTGTACGTTCAAGTGTTGAATAATGCCGACCAGTTGTTGCAGCTGAATGTTTCTTTAATTTTTTGCAACCCCCTTCTCTTTCTTGAGTTAAAATCAATGTGGATGCTGCTTTATTTTCGTCTAATTAGCCGGGAATTGGAGGTATTGTAAGAGATCGTAAAGGAAGGTTTTTAGGTGCTTTTGGAACGAAGTTATATCATTGGGATAGTGCTTAATTGGAATTGAATATTTCTATTTGTGCAATTTAATATATGATTCAAGAATGGATGTATGATATGCAAGGTATTATCATTGAGGGTGATAACTGGAATGTAATGAATTTTTGTTTGAGATTCATAAATGGAAATAAGAAGATTGGATTGCATAGTATGAAGTTGGATTTTTCTTCTCTCACTGCTTTTCGCAAGGTCATTTTTTTTGTTCCTTCTTGTTGTATTAAGGTTGCGGATTATTGTGTCTCCTTAGCTACTTTTGGCGATTTTCATTGGTATGTTGCTTCCTTTTTTAATCTACCAGCATCTTTTACAAAGATGGTCATGGAGGATTATGATAGACTTGCTATCACCTAGTTTTTGTATATATCTCATTACTATTTTCTTAATGCATCTTGCAGAGATTATAGAGAGAGAGAGAAGAAGAAGAAGAAGAATATAAGAGCATGTATTATTTGCAGGAGCGGAATCGGCCATAATTTTCATGGAGGGCAAACTTATAAGTAACTGTTAGCATATATGTTAGGGGTCCATTGGGGCAGTGTCCCCTGGCAGGGCTCGACCTGCCCGGTCAGGTCGCAGGGTCAAGAAGCAGCGCCCCTGCAGGGGTTTCTTGGGGTAGCGCCCCGGAACAATTTTTAATTTATTTTTTCTCTTTGTATTTGATTCATCATTCCCTAATAATAACACATATACACATTGTATTTAATTATATTGGGTGCAATTGCCTAAAGACCATAATATTTTAGGATAGACACTATAATTGAGTCTGAATATAACTGGAAAAATGAACAATGGGTATTCATACGATTTTATTTGAGGAATAATATGAAATTCCCATCACGTCCTGTTGAACAAACTCCAATGAACGGAGACATGTGAGTGTACATATATATATATATATATATATAAATTCACAGCAGGTTCTTCCGATCGAGACTCAAGAGAATAATTTCTCCAATGAACGGAAAATGCTTCATTTGTCCGACATCGGCTGAAGGCAATTTATAACTTAAATTATGTATTTAATATAAATTGAGCTTTTTTTTAGTTATAAAATAATCTATACAAAATTAACATGCGCTTAGATAGTTTAAGCAACAGTGAATTTGCAGTTTTTTTTTTTAATTTTTTTGCAGTAAAATTAACATTCCGGTCAAACATTAAAATTCAATTTAATGGTAACATAAATGATTTAATTTCTATGCCAATTTTGTATTCTACGCCCATATTTTGGATGCATAATAACATTGTATCATTTTCAAGTCAAAATTTTTATATATCTTTATTAACAGAGTCTCATCTCTGCAGCCCACTGGCTCCGACATAATAGAATCCCAATCGGTGGCCCACTGGCTTCGATATAAATTCACTCATTTTGGCAAACTTTTTCATCAAAAATCTCACTGAATTTCTAACAAAAATGGTGGTTTCCGGTGAATTTGTGATAGAAAAAAATCTACTGCTAAATCACACGACAGAAAAAATCAGCTGAAAAAAATTTCGGAGGATTTCAGGCAGCCATTTCTGCAAGAAATTTTGCCGACAGAAATCGCCGCCGAAAGATAAAAAGATTTAGCAAAAATTAATTTTTATTTCATTGAATTCTCCCTTTACCTTCTCATTTTCTACTCTACTATACCAAATACACCCGACCAACCCGCTGCTAGCAAACAAGCTACATGACCTACAGCCCGGCCGCTGAACTCTCGGCACAATTTCATAGTAGAGTAGGAAATCAGCCCGCTGCTTACTATGAAAGTAAACTATGTGATGAAACTAACATGAAAGTAAATTGTTCAGTCCGCCTCATAGGGCTCATACGACGCTCAAGCCTCTATTATCATGATGTTGCGACGCTCAAACATAGCGCTGTGACACTACACAGTGCCACGACACAAAAACTAGGGCGCTGCGACGCTCTGCTCTTTGTCATTTATTCCAGCAGACATTGCAGCACCTGGGTGCTCGAGAACAAAGCAACGGGGTGATCGGTTATTCAACACTAAGGCACTCGAGTATATAACAGTGAGGTGTTGTACGAAAAAGAAATTAACTGGTGAAAAGCACCTAAACCCAAGCATGGGTAACCCCCCCTCCCTAACGAGCACAATAAATATGTTTGAGATTCGAGGCAATAGTACAATCCGATTGATCGACACAATCAGATTTCACACAAATTAAAAATCCAAAAGTCTCATACGCGCCCATCTAGTTCGTTTTCGCATTTCTATTACAACAAAATAAAGGTTCGTGTCATAACAACCCGGCGGGTCGTGGTTAGGGACTTGAAACAGTGGGCTTTGGTCAATTCCGAGTTCTACCCGAAGTGACCCGAGACATAGGTGGAATGGTAGGTGACTCGACATATAAAAAGGCTAGCAGCCACATCAGCAGGTTTATCTCAGTTAATGCATTTCATTAATTAAAGTACTAATTGAACTCCCAATTTAAAAATAAAAAAAATGCCTTAAACTAATACTAAGGAAAAAATAAATTTTATTTTAACATACCAATAATTATTAAAATATTAATAGTTACAACACTTTTTTTAAAAGATTAATTAATTAAACTTAGTATCTATAACATATAATTTAAATTAGTTAAAAGTATCATTTCAATTTTAAGATTTTTATTACACAAATATCACATTATTAAAAATTGAGATAGACAAAGCGTAACCTATCTCCATTTAAAATATATTTAAAGAGTATCTAGGGTGCCAAAACCTTTTCAAAAAATATTCAAAATATTCAGAATCTCTATAGTCTTTATAATATCGTTTTTTGCATAAAAAATTTACCTGTAGTGACTAGTCATAATTCTACAAATACAAACCGCAATATCCTCATCTTTTCATAATTAAACAAAAATATTGTCAAAATTTTATTGGCAAAAGTGAGCAAAAATTCACAGTAAAAATATTCAATTATTGAATTGTGAACTAATATTTTTAAAATCATAAAACTATTTTTAGAGTCCAATTTTTTTTATTCAAAAAAACTACATAAATTTCAATAAAAATTTTCAAAAAATATTCAAAATATTCAGAATCAATCTTTTATTCTCAAACTTTTAATAAATAATTAATTCAATTTGATTATATTAAACCTAAATATTTGAGTTTATCAATTTATTCTGAATATATAAACTTTAATTTTATAAATAAAAAATTTTAATATCATATCTATCTAAGTTTCAAATTTATTTATTTATTTATTTATTTTTTTTTTTTTTTTTGCATTTGGTATCATTTACTAGTGGAATGGCCAACAATCAAGTCTACCGGCGACCAACTACAATTTAATAATGTGGAATGGCAAAAAGTCTAATGCCCTTAAATCAAAATGGAAAGTTTTGTAAATTTTAGGATTATCTGTCGCTGATATTTTCTCTTAGCTCTTCAACATAGGGCTGCAAGCGAACCAAACGTTCGACGAACTACTCGTTATTCGGTTCGATTAAAGCTCGTTCGTGATCGTTTAATTAACTAACAAACAAACTTGAACGATATTTTAAATACTCGATTCTTAAATAAACAAGCTTGAACACTAATGCGTTCAGCTCGTTTATGTTCGCGAACAACATCAGTTGATGTTCATGAACAAGCTGGATAAAAAGCTCGATTTGGGTTCGATTAAAACCGCTCGATAAAAACTTAAATAATATGTTATTATAAAATTGATAAATATACATAATATAAAAACTTTAATTATATAATTATTTTTTATTAATAACTAGAAACATTCGTATTTGTCCATGTTTGTTAGATTGTTTGTTTAGGGTGTTCATGAACAAATTTAAGGTTTGCTTGTTCAATAGATTGTTTGCGAAATATGTTCACGAACATAGCTTGTTTAAAGCTCGATAAGCACTAAACAAACGAACATGAACCAAACATGAACACCCTTAAATTAAACGAATCAAACATTAACACAAATAATAAAGCTCGAATCAAACACGAACCAAACATGAACAAGCTAATGTTAAACAAACACAAATATGAACACTCACAATCGGCTCGGCTCACATACTCGGCTCGGCTCGGTTCGTTTGCAGCCCTACTTCCACACATCCACAAGAAATATTCGGACAATAACTAAAGATACACATAAAATAAATAGATTCTATCGTATGTGTTAGTAAGAATAGGACAATGTGGCAGACGAGACGACCAATTGTCTCTTTGGCGTATGTTTTGTAGGATGGTTTCACAAACAAATGTACTTAGCTCATCTTCATCGATTGGCTGTGAGTTTTGATTACATTTTTTGGCTTAAAATTAAAAAAAAAACATTTAAAAAATAAATATTATAATGATATAATATTTATTTATTTTAGAATAGATTGAGTTGCCACATGTACAAATCGTCTTCATGATGGAGATATTTATTTATTATATGAATTTCTTGTGAGTACTTGTTGAAATTATTTATTTTCTTTATCAAAATATCTGCAGATATGATATTTTAGTAAATCTAAATTATTATTATTATTTTAAATTTCGATATGTTTGATATCAGCAAAACAAAATTTCTTTGTTGAAGTCAAACATTTGTTTTATTATATTTAAGTATTTTCTACTATAATGGATGGTGATTTCATGTTTTTATTTAAATTTTGTTTATATAAATTTTTAGTGAATAGTTATGAAAATTATAATATTTTCATAATTATTATATAGTAAAATAGTTTATTTGATTTTAATATTTATTTCTTAATTATATATATTTTTAATATTTTGACTTTATTTAAAATATTCAATTTTAAGACTTAATTTTATATTAAAATTCATTTTCTTAGAAAATATTAATTTAATTTATTTTTTAATATATTAATTTAAATATTATGTTTATATTAAATTTAAATATTTTGAGAATTATTTATAAATTGATATTATAAATTTTCATAAATATTTTAAAATTTTTATTTAAAATTTTGTTTAAAAATATTTAATATATCAATACAAAACACATGAATATTTTCCGAAGCCTCTTATAACTCCACTTTTATTTACGCCTCTCATTGTCCCTATGCCTCATACCTCAACTTTCCCTTATACTTCCACATGTATATATTTTTTTGAAGCCCCTTATAACTTCAATTTCATTTATATCTTCACATGATCATCTCACATCTTTTCAAACGTATCAAATTCTCAGTTAGGAGGAATTCCACAAGTGTACATGCCTTTATAATTTTACTTATATGATGCATAAATACATTTAGCTACCACATACATGGTGAAAATTTCTTAAATCTCCATAAATTTGTGTTTGTGTAAACCCAAGTCAAATAAAAAACTAAACATTCCCACAAAAAAGATGAAATTAAATTTTGAAGCAGGGTAGGATAACCTAACTCGAGCAGGATAAATTTCTCAATTGGACCGTTAGACAAAATTAGCTCCAATGCATCCAAATGCAACATTTTCTCTCTAAAATCATCATCTTTCTCTCGCTAATTGGCTACCTCAAATGAGAGAATGAATTTTCATAAATGGAGCTTGATATTTATAATAGAGAGACTGGTGTTGCAATGCCTCTATCCTAGCATTGTAGCACTCTTAAGAAAAAAATTAGTACTTAACTTTAAAACTTATAAAATTTTATTAGGCATCAAATAGGCTTACAAATCTTACTCTATTTAATTCAAGTTATCACATGTGACTTAGTATTATATAAGTGATTATTTTATTCTCATCTCCTTAGAAAAATGTCATCATTGGCATTTCACTATAATCTAGCAATCTAAACAAATCGGGATAAATCAGTCTCTTCTTAGCCACGTTCTCTTAGGCTGCTTCTCTTTCCAACCCGTACTTTCACTAAATCTTAACCAAAGAAATTTGCTTATTCCTTAATTATTTTACATCATAAGTCAAAATACATTTAGGTTCTTTCCCATAAGTTAAATCATGTCATACTTCATCTTCAGGAAATATTTCTAGATTAGAAACCCATTTTCTCAAAATAAACACTTGGAACACATTATGCCCATCTAACATATGATTGGAAAACAACAACCTACAAGTAGAATTCATAACTCTACTAAACATTTCAAAAGGTCAAATAAACCTTAGACTTAGCTTTCTTTCTCTACCAAATTGACTTACACCTTTCAAGGTACTAACTTTTAGGAAGACAAAACCTCTCATTTGAAATTCAATAATTATATACTTTGAATCACAATACTTATTCTGCCTACTTTGAGCTCCCACCAATATATTCCTGATCAACCTGATCTTCTTACTGGAACCATCCACTAGTTTTGGACTCATCAACCTCCTCTCA
Source organism: Dendrobium huoshanense (assembly GCA_016618105.1). Lineage (NCBI taxonomy): Eukaryota > Viridiplantae > Streptophyta > Magnoliopsida > Asparagales > Orchidaceae > Dendrobium > Dendrobium huoshanense. Next base: position 35,327,207 of record CM028350.1, on the reverse strand, counting down.
CCCATCTCCATTCAAGATAAAGGTGTCTTACACTCTCTACCATATAATGCTTCATACGAAGGCATTTTAATAATTATCTAAAAACTATTGTTATAAATAAGTTCAATGAAAAAAAAATGATATTCCCAACTTCCTCCAAAAATCAACACACGTAATCTTAATAGATCTTCAAACACCTGAATAGTCCTCTCAAACAGACCATCAATTTGTGGGGGAGAAGTTGTATTTAGTTATGACTAAAAATGATAATCTAGTAATATCTTACACATACAATTATGCCAACTTCGCCATTGAATTATTATATTTCGTTGGAGGAAAATGTGCTGACTTTGTTAGCTAATCAACCATAACTTGGTAATCATATAGCAAAAGCTATCAGAACCTTTTCCCAATTCCACTTTAAAATAGACAAGGAAGCAATAAACCACTTAGCCACTGATGCTCAACTTTTACCACCTAATAGATCTCATATTTAGAAACAAATTCTACCACATCATGCTTCAACCCATATTATCAAAATATTAATTTTAAATCATGATATATCTTATTGCTATTTGTGTGCATGGTGTATCCAGAATAATGGGCTTTATGCAAAATCTTTCTTCTCAACTCACCACTGGCATAAATCCATAATCAACCTCCATAAGTAACATCACCCTAGTCATCCACTTGCAATTCAAAACTCATTCCAAACTTTATCTGATTGAAAAATCTAGCATACTCATTACCCTATCTCTGAGCCTCCCTAAATAATCATTTGAGAAATAACTCTTACGTTCGCAGCAAATGAGCACACAAATTTCAATTCTAACTTTTTCATTTCTCAAATCAAAGCCTTTTCAGATGTAGTTATGCTAGTTGTCATTCCAACAAACTTCCTACTAAAAAAATCAACCACCACATTGGCATTACCAAGCTAATTAATAATACTGATGTCACAATCCTTAATTAGATCTAACCAAAATCTCTATTTGAACTTTAGCTCCTTTTGAGTGAAGATATACTTCAAATTTTGGTGATGTATATAAATCTCATATCTTGTTCCATATAAGTAATGCCTCCCTGAAAGCTAAATAATAAGTGGGAAAATTCTTCTTATGCGGCTTTAACTACCTAGAAGCATATGCTAAAACCTTCTTATACTATTAGAAAATGCATCTCAAACCTCTCAAAGAAGTATAATTAAATACTTGAAAGCTATTAACACTAGATTGGATAATCAATGGTGGGGTTGACACCAAATAATTCTTCAACTTTAGAGTTTGGTCTCACACTCATGTGTCTAATTGAAAGGCAAAGCCTTTGGAGTCAATTTCATCACAGGAATCAAAATCTACAAAACATCTTGAACAAATTACCTATAACAACAATCCATGCTAAGAAAATTATAGATCTTTAACATCGAAGTCAGTCTTGGCCAATCAACAACTACTTATACCTTCTAGGAATCTATAGATATTCCATCGTTAATTATTACATGAACCATAAATATTACAGACATCAGCTAAACTTCACACTAAAAAAATTTAGTATATAACTGATATTGTCTTAAAGTCTCTAAAGTTAATCTCAGATGAGTCACATTCTCCTCTTTAGTCCTCAAATACACTATGATATCATCAATACAATAATAATGAACTAATCCAAATACTCCCTGGATACTTAATTAATCAAATTTATAAATACAACTAGTGTATTCTTTACCCCAAAATACATGACTAAAAACTCACAGTGAACGTAAAGAGTGCTGAAAGCCATCTTCCCACATCCTTCTCTTTCAAACTCAATTGGTGATACCCATATCTCAAATCTATTTTAAAAATAGTAGCAACTCCCATCTGGTCAAACAAATCATCAATCTGAGAGAATAGATAATGGTTATTGATAATCACCTTATTTAACTCACTTTAATCGATATACATCCTCATTGACCAATCTTTCTTACTTACAAGCAATACATGTGCTCCTCACGAAGACACTCTCAGTATAATGCACCCTCTATCAAACAATTCTTGTGATTGAATATTCAATTCTCATAGTTCTTTGGGTGTCATTCTATATATGGTTTTTGTAATGAGAGAGGTACCCAACATTACATTAGCATAAAACCCATCGTCTTTCCATGGAGGAAGATGCACCAACTATTCAAAGAACACATCAGAAAAATCTTGCACTACCGGAACAACATCGATCAATTGCACCGAAGGATTTACTCTTATCTCTCACATAGGCAAGAAATATAGAATTTCTTTTCTTCTTATAAAACTTATCAGCTTGCAGGGTGGATATCAATGATGACAACACACCCTTGACACCTTTAGAGATAAAATTTCTCTTTCCCATCAAATAAGATCACTCTCTTCTTACTACAATCAATTTGGGCCACATACTTAATTAACTAATCTATACCCATCAAGGGCGGAACCAGCCTTTCAAACTCGATCACGGCTTATTAATAGACAATTAGCAAAAAATAAAAAACAAAATAGACTCCAATTCAAAGTGAAATCTTGTATTCAATCTCATATATACAAATTTGATTACCAAATTTTATCAATCTATTTTGTATTTTTTGATAATATTGGCAACATCTTCATTAAGAGATAAAATAAATAACTTTTTCAATGTAGGAGCATGAATCATTAGCCTAATCACACCCATCCTACTACGCAATCATTTTCGATAATTTTCATTGCTGAACAATTTGTTTCATATAGCAGTAGCAACTGGTAAAGTTAATCTAAAGATGAGAGTCATAAATGTCATAAGATCGAGTGCATACTTAAACTTCTATTAGGTTAAACTATAAACTCTAAAGAGAACTTTCACTGGTCCGCAATAAAATATTTTGATATTTTTTTTTCAATTATATAATTATCTAAAAAAGTGGCAAATTTTTCAGATATAATTCCTGAAAATTCATAATATTACATAAACTAATATTTTAAAAAATTAAACATGAAAATTTATAAGTGCAACATAGTTATAAACTTCCATTCTGAAAATTTTATTAAATAACTCATACAATTTGATTATATTAATCCTAAACCCTATATGTGTTTATTAATTAATTCTTAATATATAAGTGTTAATTTTCCAAATAAAAATTTTAATGTCACATCTATCTAATTCTTGAAAAAGAAAAAAAAAAGTTTGCCTTAGGCGTCATTTACGGTGGAATGGCTAACAATCAGAGCTTCCTTGTCTCAAAATTGCCAAAAAACAAAAATTTAGCAGATAGTTTAGCTAGTTGTTTGCAAATAGCTTTTGGTATAATCGCTCCACGAATTCAATAAGCTATAGTATTCTAAATCGTAAACCTTAGAAATTGGAGTCTACCTGCAAAAGATAAACTCTTCGCATGACGGATTCACATATTTTCTCTCTGCAACTACCAAACCTCCTTTGCTAGTCGACCCAGAGCTACTGACGACCAACAACCATTTCGAAGTGTGGATTTGCCCTTCAATCAAATGACCACAAGTTTTGTAAAATTTTTGGCAAGAAAGATGCAACAAGAACTAATTATTAAAATGTGTTAATAAGAATGGGATAAAAAATTGAATGAGCTGGTAATTAACTCTTTGGTTAGCTTGTATTATAGGTTACTTGTACGTGGTAGAGGTGCCTTTTTTTTCTTAGATAATGTTTTGAGTTTGTCTTAGGGCATCTTTAACCGAATGTCAAACGAGTATTTACAGTCACCGTGAGCTCCAACTGAATGTCAGGTTCAACGACATTTTGCCCGAGATGAACAGTGCTTATGATAATATTGACATCGCACTGTTCACGAACGTTATTTTTTGCCATTTCTTTATTTCGGTTGGACAAAGAATATGTTTGGTATATTCTTTTTTGATGTTATGAAATGGAGTTCGGTTGGAGATGAATACTAGATTTTATAATATTATTGTATTTTGAAGTGTAAAATAAGTTTTGCGATCCGAGATAATCTTACAGGGTATTTTGGCACTAAATCTGCTCACTACTTTCAACAATTATGAGGGAATTTTTTTTAATTCATAATTAACTCGATATCTATATTATTAAGAATTTGCGTTAAAGAACTTCTAATGAGTACTTATTGAAATTATATATATATATATATATATATATATATATATATATATATATATATATATATATATATATATATATATATATATATAATATATATATATATATCATCGTGCGCTTCTCCTCTGGCGGCTAGGGTTCCGCAGTGCTTGGGCTTTTTGGCCCCCGCCGGCGGGGGTTTCCGGTCTTTTTCATCAGGAAAGCGTTCTCATCTCTTTTCTGTGTTACTGGTGGTTTTTTGTTTTTATTTTATTCCGGTTTTACCGGTATGCCTCCGATCAAATTGAAAGATCCCGGTTTTTTTGGGGGGATCTCTCACTCTAAGTCTTTTCTTCAAGCTCTAGCTAATCGTCTTCCTCTTTTCAAAATTTGAGGCCTTTCGTGGTCTACCATCTCTTTGGGTTTCTGATGGGAAATCAGGGATTTGGCTGTACCTTTTCATTTTTCGTTAGTAGGTTTCTTCCCGTCGAAGCGTCCCCCTCTTGACGCGATTCCCAAATTTTTCTTTAATTTGAAGCTGAACGGAGAAGTTTCTGTTACCGTTTTGGATTCTACACACATTTTGATTAAGTTGTCCAATGATTTAGACTATTGTAGGATTTTTTGCCACCGATCCTACCTGGTTTTCAATTGTTTTATGAAACTAACGAAATGATCTCCTACTTTAGATATCGGAGTTGAGTCGCCGATCATCCCGATTTGTAATTTCCTTTCCTCATCTTCGTCCTCATTTCTTTGCGCCAAGGATTCTTTTTGGGCTTGGTGAGTTATTTGACAAACCTTTAAAAATAGATGAAGCTACCTCGGTTGGTTCACGTCCGTCCAATGCCCGTGTTTTAGTTGAAATTGATATTACCAAAACTTATACGAAGCAAGTTTGGTTAGGATTTGAGGCTCTAGGGTATGTTCATGATGTGGTTTTTGATGAATTTTCTCATTTTTGTAGTGTTTGTAAATGTTTAGGGCATGTGTCTGGTAAGTGCAAATCTGATACTATGTTTGGTAAACCTGCTATTGCGAATGATCCAGTTGAGATTTTATCCGGATGTTGGTGTGTTAAATTGACGGTTTGGATGTTTCCTCTGTGCCGGAAAATGTGGCTAATGTTATTGTTAATTCTGAGATGGCTGGGGTGGATTTGGTCACTGTGGAGCCTTTGGGCGATTCTCCGACTGCTGGGATTGTCCCAGTTAATTTGGGTAATACGGTGGGTGTTAGTATTTGCCCGTTGTTGGCTAGTGATGGTGGTAATTTGCCGGTTGATGCTGGTGTTTGTGTTCAGTCGCATAAGGCTTCCCCTTTTTTTTCCTTCGGGTTTGTTGAATGTTTCTGATCTTGCGGCTTTTAATTTGGAACCTCCGGCAGCTGTTAGGGTGTTGGATGACTCGGTACCTGTTGCGAATTCTGAGGTTTCACCTGTTATGGGTGTTGTGGTTGATAATGGCGGTTTGCAGGTGTCAAAGAATTTGGATAGTGGTACTGATGGTGGGGTACCTGTTGTTTCTGTAGGGAATGTGGACGAGTCTACGCATATGGTTAGTGTGGAAGGGCTTTCTTCTACCAACAATTTGGTTGTGGTGTCCAGTCAATGAGGTGGATGTTCAAGAGATGGCTACCTGTATGGGTAATTCATCTGGTTTGACAATTAGAAAACATGGAGATTGGCTGATTGATTCGTCGGATATTGAATCGGAGTCTGAATTTAATGATTCTGACAATGATTTTATGCTTGTGTGTAATAAAAATGTTGCAACTCGGGGGAAATTTTGGGGAGGGGCCGTCGTAAGGCGATGAGCTTTCAGTTAGTATTGTTGATCTTCTTGCTGTTGCTCGGTTTTTGTTGGTCTTATTGTTGGAATTACAGGTTTTTGAGGCTATGGGCAATGATGTGGTCGGGGCTCGCGTCCCGGTCATTTTTGCTGGTGGCAAACCGTTGGTGAGGGTTTCGGGTTGGCTTTTTGTGTTTTGCTCTTCACTGACTGGACGGTCTGTGCGGGTTGACAGGAAATGCTGGGAGCCTTGACTGTTCTCTGAGCCGTTTTCTTAGCTTGTATTTTTTGTCAGTTTGTTTTTGTGATTTTTTCTTTTGCTTACATTTGTAATGGTTGTATCCTTGGATTTGAGATTATGAATAGAATTAATATATATATATATATATATATATATATATATATATATATATATATATATATATATATATATATATATATATATATATATATATGTCATAATCTTTGCGCCATGTCATTTAAAACATTTTAGTAAATCAAAATATTTATTATTTTATAAAATTTCTATATATTTTGTATTGATTAAAAATAAATTTATGATGAATTTAAATATTTATTTTATTAATTTTAAATACTAAATATTAATATAGTGGAAGGTTAATTCATGTTTCTTCTTTCAAAATTGCATATAACTATTTCTCAATCAATGACATAGCCAATAATTTTTTTTTTTTTTACTTACGGGTGCACAAATTATTGATTCTAAATATGATAGTTCATAAAAATATAAGTTATATGATAAAAAAAAAAACTTATAATTAAGGGAGTTGGTTTTTCATAATTTGGTTACTTGTCACCGGCAATTTCAATAGTTGGGGCATTTAATTTGTTTAATTGGTTTTTATAAGTATCCAAATCTACCTTTTAAACTTTCATATAAAAAAAATGAAGTGAGCGAAGCCCGCTTGTGAGACGGCTCAAGCTCGGTTCGATAATGAGTTCACGAGCTGAGCTTATCAAGCCGTAAGCTCGAGGTCAAGGTAAAACTTGATCTCCTCTATTAAATGAGGTTGAGTTTGAGCTTAATGAGAATCCGCTTATGAGCCGGCTTGTGATAATGTTTTTATCTTTTTTTTTTTTCTCTTATAAAAAGTTGCTAGTAGAGCTGTGATTTGAAAATATGTTTTTTAGACAAAAACCTGCCTTTAAGCACCAGAAATTATTGTGTCCGCCGAAAATTACCATGCGCCACGTCATTGGATGCATTGGGCTCTGGAGTGCATCCGATGATATGGCATGCGGTGATTAGAATCCGAATGCATTCAAATTCCACACACAATAATTTCTCCTTTAGCACATAGCTAGTCTTTTGAGTTTGACTCAAGTTTGAGCTCAAAATTTAGCTCCGAAGTCGAGCTCGAGTTACACCTAACTCAAGCTTAATTAGACCTGTTTGCACCACTAACCACTATAGATACCCTTGTTCTCAAAAGTCAACTGATAACTTGGTTATATAAATTTTTGTTGAATAGTTGTAAACATTATAATTTGTTAATAATTATTATATATTAAAATAGTTTACTAATTTTTTATAGTTATTACTTAATTAAATTTAATTTTTTTATCTATATATTTAGTTTTAATATTCTTTACTTTAATTTTTTGGAATATTAGATTTAAATACTTAATTTTATATTAAAATTCAGTTTTTTTTTGTATATATGAATTTATAAAATTTAAAATTTTATGTATATGTTAAATTTAAATATCTTAAGAATTATTTATAACATGATAATTTTAAATTTCACAATTATTTTAAATTATTTATGTTAAATATTTTTTATTAAAATACTTTTAATATGAATTTATAAAATTTAAAATTTTATGTATATGTTAAATTTAAATATCATTTTTGATAATTTAAAATTTCACAATTATTTTAAATTATTTATGGAAATTTACATACATACCACTTTATAACATCCTATTTATATATCTTACACCTAAAACTTTAATATTACATACATACGGGCTTATCTAAGCATACAGATAGCAAAGGAGCGAACCACTTTTGTAACAAAAAATAGTGAAAATAAAAAAGGGTATTCATTATTCTTTTTTTTTTTTATTTATTTATTTTTTATTTTTTAATTTATTACTCTTGAAGGAGGGACAGGACCAGCATAGGCATCTGATGTTGATTAATTCTAATAAAAAGAAATCATCCATTGATTATTTCATACTTATGTCGTGATCATAATGTTAGAATCGAATGATCTTTAGGCTTATTAGGCCCATCTCATTGAGTTGCTCGACTAAGCGTGCATAATTTGGAGACCCTTTGGTCCTTCAATTAACGTCCTAAAACTTCTAAAAGTATTTCAAATGCCTAATTTTGGTTCATTTGGACTCAAATCCAAACATTTGGGGCGCCAATAGGGTTATTTTATCGAGACATTAAGTTAGATTATTGATATATCATCAAAAAATCATCTTGATCAGGCACGAATCTCGAGGCAAAATCAAGCCGAAAACTTTAAAAAATAAATCCGGGATCACTTGAACTCTGATTTTAGTGAACTTACAGTCAAACTGAGCATCTCGGAAATACAAACCCAACGACACTAAATTCAACTCAATTCGAGCCCAATTGAGTCCAAATCAAGCACCTGAAGCACTATTAGAAAGTTCGAGCCACAATTTGAGTTACCAAACGGTTTCCAAATATGACGTGCTTATAGTCGAATCAAGTGGCTCAACGAGAAGAATCCAACGAGTTCAAGATCGCCAAATTCCGACATCATTAAGACCTTCAAATGTCTGACCAACGGTACACAATCAAGGGATTCAATATCGGTCGTCCATCCGAACCACTCCACCTTTGCCCTTGATCCTCCTCCTATTTACGGGTCATGCCATCCTCAAAAAATTATAAATAGCCCCTCATTTCTCATGAGAGAGGTCCCAATCAAGAAGAAGGAGAAGAGAAGAGATATTAAGAGGAAAGTAACTCCTCATTGACCACCGCCTCCAGAATTCTATCCCGACTTCCGGATGACATCAGAATTCTACCCGACTTCCAAACGACGCCAGAATTCTGCCTAACTTTCGAAGGACGCCGGAATTCTGCTCGATCTCCAAGTGACGCTTGAAACTCTGCCCGACGTTGTATTAATTGAAATTCAATCCAGAAGTGATTCATTGTAATCTGATCGTCCTAACTTTTTGCGGACGAGTTAGCCTCTTGTATCTCAAGCAAACACTAGTGGAACTTTTTCAACTGGGCACGGCCCCGTGGTTTTTACCCTTTCCAGGATTTCCACTTAAAAATCCTGATTTTTCTATTTCTCTCATGTTTGTGTGCTGGATATTCGTACAACGCTGAGATGAAAATTTTCTAACTCTATCGCCGTGTATATTGTAGCCCGTAACAATTATAACTTTGTATAAATCAAAATTTGAATGTTTCTGAATTTAACTATAAATTTTTTTAATTCAAATATCATCTCAAATCTATGCTAGTTAGTTAGATTTATGAAAACCTGTCCCAAGTTTATTCCTTCATTTGAAATTAAAACATTTTGATGAAATAATAACAGATTTCCCGTTACTTACAAATGTGCTTGAATTTTTTATTTGGAAATAAAATTGACTAACTATATATTTAAAAAGATTTTTTTTTCTATAGGTTATGTATATTTGGCGGATGCCTCTTCACAAAAATCCATTCTTAAGGTTATTAAATTAGAATTTCTTCCCTCAATTCTTTATGCACTGCCAAGTATCAAAGCTGATGAGTTTTCTAATATTGAGAGAAATTACATGTGGAGTCCGGAGAAGAGAATTGTCTGATTCTGCGACGGTATATAGTAAATACATAATAAATATATAATTTTATTTTTTGTTGTGTATTTATTTTATGTTTGTTGTGTATACTCACAGAAGCCGGACGGTTCTCGGTGCACTTAATAATTTCTCTCTAATGGAAGTCTATGTGATTAAACAAATAAAATACTTAGAACACGCGTACTCGATAAATCAGATCTTGCTGGCATGAAAATATAATTAAGTTAAAAAAAACTTATGCTGTTCCTTCTTTAGCGCATATATATATAAAGATCAGAAGCATGCCTAGCTATTCGTGAAGAGAAGAGCAGGTTAAGCAATTGTGGGAAGAAGCAGCCATGGCGATGGTGTCGATGGAAGCCAACGGCGTCACAGTTAAACAAGTGTTTAAGAAAGTGAGGCCTTATGCGGCCATGGTTTTGCTTCAGTTTAGCATTGCTGTTATGTACGTAATTTTAATGGCAACACTTAAGGAAGGCATGAACCAGTCTGTAATGTTTGCCTATCGTAGCGCTGTCGCTGCTACTGTCATTCTGCCATTTGCACTCTGGTTTGAGAGGTATGTATTGATTAGGAGAAATTATTAGGTGCGGACACCGAATGTCGTCCGTAGCCAAATGAAAATGCGCCACATCATCCCTATTCGGTACCGCGGCTCGGTACTGTTCGGTATTGAGCTCGGTACTATTCGGTACCGAGCTCGGTATCTCGGTACTAAGCGGTATTGGATGACGTGACTGCACCTGATTGGCCTATGGACGGTAAGTTGTATCCGCACAGAATAAAGTCTCATGGATTTCCGGCGGTTCACCTGATTGGCCTCTAGACGGTAAGCCGGAACGCCGCCGGTAACTAAAACAGCCGAAAATAGGCCGCCGGAAATCCGTTTACTATGAGGTTTTTACCGGCGGTTTTTGAACCGCCGAAAAACCTTACAAAACTGCCGGAAATCTATCATGAACCACCGAAAAAAACCACCACCCCTGGGTTTCCTGTAGTATGAGAATATCTGATCATAATTTGATTGGTTTTTTAATTTTTCTCCTTTACTCTGGTATAGGAATGGGAGACCTAAGATGACAGTCGTCATCTTCATCAAGGTTATGGCGCTGGGAATTCTTCAGTTATGATCGATCACCCCTCACTTCTCATAATATAATAAACAGCCACGCATGGTTCTTCATAGAAATTTAATTGCTTATCTTCTTTTCTTTAAACAGACCTGTTCTTGATCAAAACTCCTACTTGATGGGAGCCAAGATGACCTCAGCAGGCTTTGCTTCTGCTCTTGAAAACATAAATCCAGCCATTACTTTAGGCATTTGCCTTCTTTTAAGGTAATTCTGAAGTTATATATATTTATATAACCTGAAATCAACTTCACAGAAGATTTTGTTTAAGAAACATTTTTGTCCAAATGAATTAGGATGGAGAAGTTGAATATTCGAAGAAGGAATGGCCTTGCCAAGGTCATTGGAGCCCTCTTGGGTGTGATTGGCGCAGTTTTGATGATTTTATACAAAGGTCCCTTTGTGGAATTTGTCTGGTCTAAAGGAAAAGAGAATCACAGCACTGCAGTTAATGTCAATGCAATTGACAAAGCCACAAGCAGCTTCAGATGGATGAAGGGCATATTGATGATTTTTATTAGTTGCCTCAGCTGGTCTTCCTTTATAGTCCTGCAAGTAATATACACAAATTTATTCCATTAATAATATTTTAAAATTTTTTAAGAATGTTTTTTATATGCAATTAACTTATTATATACATACAGGCAAACACTTTGAAATCATACCCTGCAAAACTAAGCCTCACAGGAATGGTTTGTTCTGTTGGTGCGGTGACAAACACAGCGATTGCTCTTGTGGTGGAGCATGCGAGTTTCCGGCCATGGATTTTAGGCTGGGATAGGAGGCTTTTTGCCGTGATCTATTCGGTATGATGTGTTAGAATAATTAAATATAATAATTATGTCAGACGTCATAATAATTATTTAAGTATATATATTTAATCATATAAATCATTAAGTGGCATATATATTTGAATTATTGAAATTTAATTATTTATGTTTTAATCCTATTGATCAATAAGATATAATTTGATCAATCGTTTATGGACCGTTTCATCAAATAACTCCTATGAGCGGTTATTATAACTAATTCGTAAGAAATAACTACTGGTCCTCTCTCTCTCACTCTCATTATGGGAGTTAGTTTGTTCCATAGAGAATTAACTCATGCAAGAAAGAAAGTGAAAGAGAAAAGGGAGAGAAACCGTTGTTTGGAATTTAACGAATTCAACATGAATTAAGGTATGTTTTCTTCCGATTAAAAGCTTGTGAAAATTATTCTGTTTAAGATCTTGTGGATTTAAGATTTATGTAAATTTATGTTTTCGTTTCGATTTCTTTTGCATAATTTGGAATACGAGTTCTTACAATAGTTATGAAACTCTTAATGCATATTGCGAGTTCTTGTAAAAAATAGAATACTTAATCTTAAAGAAAGTTCTTATAAGAATTTGAGAATTTGAATTTTACCATTAAATTGTGAGAACTCTTAATTTTACAATATGGTCATTAAATTGTTAATTAAAAAATCGAATGCAAAAATCGAATGCTAGATATCATTTAATAGATCCTTTCTGAATTTACTTGCAGGGGCTAATAGGCAATGCGTTCACGTACTTTATGCTTGGGATGGTGACGAAGGAGAAAGGTCCAGTTTTTGCAAGTGCCTTCAATCCTCTTACAATGATCATGACTAATGTCTTGGGCTCGATCTTCCTAGCAGAAAGGACTGCTCTTGGAACGTAAGCTCGTGCCCAGAATATTTTACCCAAGAGATTATTACGTGCGGCGTCTGAATCGTTCCGAGATGAATTCGGACTCGCCGAATCATCCAGATGCACCAGGCCTCGGATGATATGGCGCATTCGGACGCCGGACAGCAATAAATTTTCATTTTACACAGTCCTATTCTCTTTATGCAAATTCTATTAAGCATTGGTAATGTTTCTTTTTTATTGGATACAGAATCATTGGCGCAACTATCTTGGTAGCTGGCATGTACTTCATTTTATGGGGTAAAAGCAGGGATTATTCAATTCAGTTGGAGAAGGAAAAAAATATTGGGGGACTTGAGCTGCCTGTGATTGCACTTAATTCTATTGAGGGCCGGGGATCTACATTGAGATCTGAACCCTTCTTTATCGATGTACAAAAGTTAAAAACAGAAAATCCAACACAAAAAATGGATATATGTATAGAGATAGAAAATGATGGAGAGAGAAAGTCATGCGTAAGAGATACATAGGACCGCTTGAACCCATCATAAATTATTTGCCACAAGTGTTTTACAATTGTTTTCGAGAAAAAGGGTGCGGTCGTAAGTGCTACTATAAATTTTTGTATTAAAAAGCTGTTTTAGAAATCAGTAAAAAAAACTGTCCCAAATGAAACCTTTGTGACCAATTTTGCTGCAGCTGAGGCAATCATAAAATATTATTCTCCATGTAGTGATAATATCATTATGAATATGGTTGATATTTAGTTGTGTATTTCGTAGCCAATGCATATTGTTGTATAAATGTCTTAACTTAGTTGGAATAAAATCTATGTGGCGTTAAAGTTTTTTATGTTTTATGCTTTATCCTCTACATAATTCTATTATTTTAAGTCTTCATTCCTTCTATATATCCATTTCACCACATTTTGCCTTTCAACTTCTTCATCTTACTCATATGGCTACTTTTACGTACATAAGCGTTATTGCTGCTCTCAAATCAAGCATTATTGGTTATACATTAATGACATAATTATTATTATTATTTAAGCAATATATACAAGTTCAGATAAAGTATGACTAAATATGTATAGAATAAAAAGCAAAATTCAAGGTTAAGGAGATGGGACTGCAGCTGGACGGTCGACGGAAGCGATTCCTCCCTTCTTACCCGCACTCAAATTCCCTAGAGGTCCTAAAAAAAAGGAGAGTAATAATAATAGATGCAATAGACCTTAAGCAGGACAAATTTTTCCTCCAAAATATGAAAGAATATTATCTAGAAAAAAAAAAAGAAAATTTTCATTAAAAAACACCTCTACGCACTTAATGTCATTCCTAACAAAAAGAGAAACACTAGAAGGGCTGGACATCCAAAACTCAATATCAATTTCTTATATATATATAATTTTTCTCGCCAAGCAATCATTGTGGAAAGCGAGATTTTCTAATCCATTTGCACAATAATGCTAAGTTGAAAATTTTAAGTTAATAATCCCTAGGCCACCACTTAGGTTAGGAACGGAGCACTTTTTTCAATTGCGCAAGTTTTTTATCCAATTGCCTCATGAAATTAAATAAAGGAATATATATATATATATATATATATATATATATATATATATATATATATATATATATATATATATATATATATATATATATATATGATCGGGCACAAATCTCAAAGCAAAATCAAGTTGAAAACTTCTGAAATTTAAATTGGGATCATATGAACTCCTATTTCAATAAACTTATAGTCCAAATGGGTCCAAATCAAGGATCCGCATTGATAATGGAAGGTTCAAACCACAATTTGGATTACTGATGGTTTCCAAACCTAACATGCTTATAGTCAAATCAAGTAGCTCGATGAGAAGAATCCAACGAGCTTAAGATCACTAAATTCTGACATCATTAAGACCTTTAAATGTTTAACGAACGGTTCACAATCAAAGGATTCAACATTAGTCATCCATCCAAACCACTCCGTATTTACCCTTGACCTTCCTCATTCCTCTTGAAAAAGGTACCCAAAGCCAAAGGAAATAAAAGAGAGATCCGAGATCGCTCTTGCCACCTTGCTCTACCTCGAACACCGCCTAGAGTTTCGCCGGATCACCGCCTAACGCCGGAATTCTGCCGGACTACCGACTGACACCAGAGTTCTGCCAGACCATCACATGAGGCCCGGAGTTTCGCCGAACCACCACTTGAGGTCTGGAGTTCCGCCGGACCACCACACGAGGCCTGGAGTTTTGCCCAAATTTCTATGAGCGCTTCCCCCCCATTGACCTTTAGTCCATAGCTCCTTGAAATAGAAGACTGATGGTTTTAAGAATTAGGATATGCTTGAGGCTTATTTCACAAAATAATAAAATATTATCATCAAATTCAAATTATTAATAAGTGGAGCACATTTAGACATGTTAAATCTCTTTCTATCCATTTATTGATATACGTCCACTAAAAATTTTTATGAAGAATGTGTCTAACAAAAGTGAAGAGGAGTAAACGAAATTTATAGCTTTATCAAAGGACTCTAGCAGATGGGCTTTGAGAGACACTCGTACTATTAAAGAAGTACCCTTGTGAATGGCTAAAAAACAAGCCATAATATAAGCATTATTGAAAAACAGGCTAAAAAATGTGTCCAAGAGATTTCTTCTTAATGGTAGAGAAAATCAAGCATTTCTCATTGTAGTCGTAGGGGATTTATATTTTTCATGGTGTGTGTCTCAATGATTAAATATATTATAAGTATAATCACTATCATTTAAGGATATATGCTCAAAGCTCTTTTTATTCATTAAACAAGATATGTTCACCTATCATATGATTTAGAGATAAAGGTCTAAGTGTCCTTAAAGTTATCGTGGAATCAAGGTGATGCATCACTAAGATAAAGGTCAAGAAAAATATCACAAATTGAGGACCTACATGATATTGGTTGTTGACCTCGATTTTGGCTCAAATATTCTCGAGCAACTTCGATTGATTTGATTGAGCCTCATTGAACCCAATTTGAACTCGAATCGATCCGAATTGAGTCAAATTAGATTCGATCACGTTCAATCAAGCTCGAATAATTTGTTTTGAATGTGACGAGTTCAATTTGACCCAAATCTATCTCAATTTGAGTTTAATTTTATTTAATTAAATTGATTGAGCTTAATCCCAACTCTAAATCAAGTCAATTTAAATCAAATCTAGCTCAATTCAACCTAAGAATTTTCCAATTTGCTTTTTAATGAATTTGAATTTGATGCCTAGATCAGGAAGTGCAATTAACGGTCATGATTAGATCGAATTCCCAAACCTGTTGTGATCTTACCTCTCAGTCGAATGAGCCCTGGAATACGAAGTGGGTTCAAACGGCTTTAGGTAGAGCAGTGTGTCGCAGAGCCGTTTTGAGCTTTGGCGACAGAGTAAGACGTTGGGAGAGACTTAGAAGATCGAGAAGGAGCCTTGGACTTCGGCATGGTAATGGGCTCACGGTGACTCTCTCCCTCTCGAGCTCTTGGTTTTTGCCCTAGGGGACCGAATGTGTTCTCTCCCTCACGCTCCCTCTCGTTCTCAATCACACGCACTCACCTCCCTCCCTCTCTCTGTTTTCACACACGCCAAGAGGAACCGAAGGCCTCGATCCCCCTCTCCCTTCTCTGTTCACGCGAGGTCAGGCCGAACCCTCCTGCTTACCTGAACTCCCTGCTCCTGTCGCCTTGGCCGACGTCAAGCCGGACAGCCGAACCCGAACTCCCTACTCCCGTCGCCTTGGCCGACGCCAAGCCAGACAGCCGAACCGGAGCTCCCTGCCCTGTCCGACGGCTGTTCCAGCTTCCGACCATCCCGACGCCACTCGCTTGGACCGACCGGCACTCAACCTCCTCTGTCTTGGCCGATTGACTTCCTCTAAGCCGCAAGGTATTCTTCCCCTTTTCCTCCTCCTTCTTTCTTCTTCCTTTCCTTCTCCTTCTTCTTTTCCTTCTTCTTCTTTTCCTTCTTTCTTTCTGTCTTCTTTCTTCTTCTTCATTGGTGAATGGAAAGGAATTTGTGACATTCCTTTGAAAAATCTGAGAGCAAAATCGCTTTATGCTATTCTTTTTGCCTCTATGTCTATGTTTTTTTTTTGATGAAGTAATTGTCATATGAATGTTGATAAGACTTTGGTGAGTTATTTAGAGAGTTTTAGTTGAGATTTAGAACATGACTCTTATGATAGCTTGTTTTGCATGGTTTTACAAACTTTGCATATAAGGTATTTGGTGAAATTCCTTTAAAGAATTTTTGAGATGTTTGGTGGGTAACTTATGGAGCATGTGAGACTTTATTTGGCCTTTCATGAGTTTATGCATCATTTTGTTTGTTAATTTGTTTTTCCTCAAACAAAAAAAAGAACAAACAGAAGCTTCTCTAATTAGGTGTTTGGAGCTCTTTGCTATTGAAATTTCCTTGTCAAGTTTTATTGAATCCTTTTTCCTAAGCTTGGAATGATGACAAAACTTGGAAGGCCATGTTCTTTCTTTTACTAAAATATGCTTGTGAAGCTACTTAATCAAGTATTTGGTGAAGCGTCACTTGAAAAAGTGGCAAGGTTGTTTGGTTCATAAGCTTCGAGTGACCAACACGTTAAGGATCATGCTTTCTTCTCTTGTTGGAAATGTTGATTCCTTGCTTCGAAATTTATTTCTACGGTAAGAAAGGGATATGATATTATTTCTCTTTTGGTTTATGCTCATTGTCTCATACCTCTCTTTTTTTTACTACATTGGAAGTATCTTCCACTTGATATGGAGTTTGATGTGGCATGAAAGCTTATGTGCTTGGAAGGGTTGAATACTTGTGTTGGAATCAATCCTTACATGGTGCAAGAAATTTTGATCTAATTATGGTTATTGAAGCTTTGTCCCTTATAGTGATAGAATAATAGCCTATAAGAAAATTCAAGATTTCTAAATACTTGTTTAGACTAATGGGTAGAACTAAAGCTCTTTTCTAGCCTTGAATGTTTATGAATGTTAAGCTTTCAACATTTCTTTTTTTGGTGTGGCATACCTCATATATTTTAGAACCTCATACATGAGTTAAGGAGTCATCGTCCTATGAGTTTTGGCATTGGTTTATACATGTTCCCTTTAAATATTGAGATGTGTTACTCCATGGCTTTGAGAGCTTGTGAGTGGTTTACATGGGAGGCTTATTTTGACTAAACAAAAAAAATGTGGATAGAAGTCTTATGGTCAACTTTAGTTCTCTTGATTTCTAGTAGGAACCTTCATTTCCGATGTTGAGCTTTATGAAAATTTGCATGGTTGATACTGCTATCATGTGTTGATTTATGTCGTTCGAGAAATAAGCAATGGGCTTATGAAAATTATATTTGAAATATGTTATGCA
The DNA here is from genome assembly GCA_016618105.1 of Dendrobium huoshanense. NCBI lineage: Eukaryota > Viridiplantae > Streptophyta > Magnoliopsida > Asparagales > Orchidaceae > Dendrobium > Dendrobium huoshanense. Next base: position 35,309,374 of record CM028350.1, on the reverse strand, counting down.
ATTTGACAAATTGAGAGGAGTCATATTATTTCTTCACACTAAATATGCATGCTAAGCATAAGTTTACTTAGTTGCTTATTGGAAACAATGAAGACTTTTCTTTTAAAAAATATATGTATGGCAAGCAAGCATAATTTTATCCTATTTTCATATTCGCACGAGTTATGGTCATTAGAAGTATTCCTAGGCTAAAGGAATAAGGAGTAGACATGCTTGATGGTATTTTGTTTATGTTTCTAAGAGCCTTCTTAAAATTGTAAAAGGTAAAAGAGCTTGTTTATTTATAAAATTGTGACAATGCATAAAGTGGTTTCATGACTTGATTCGAGAGGTTTTATAAATGGTTGGAGAGAGTTAAAATAAAAAAAGTGCATAACTATTCCAAACCTACATTCCTACATGATTTATATCTTAGTTGGTATTTGTAGCGGAAGCATGGATTGTTTAGAGTCGAGAGAATGGTATTTTAGCATTGTGTAAATGTTCGAATAAGTGCAGATTTTGCTGTTTTTAGAGTTCCAAACTGCTTTTGGAGATTTATAAGTGCAGATTTTGCTTGTCTAAAGGTTCCAAATTGCTGTTGGAAACAGGTATATGCAATTTTTCGTTGGTTTTGAGGTGCCGAGCTATTTTGGTAACATGTTCTATGCAACTTTCCTCATGGTTTTGGGTTTCAAATCGTTTTGAGGGGGGATTACATGTAGATTTCTCACTGTTTTATGCTTCAAGCCATGTAAAAAAAAAATGAGATATTGGTATCCTTAGTACCATAAGCAATGAGAGATTTATTGTATAACTACACTTTGTTAATGCTTACTCAATATAAAAGATTTAGTGATTTTTCTTAATTCTATTCATGTATGTGTGGTATGTGAAGGGAAGTGTTAGTGCTTCAAGAATGATATTGGCATCATGAATCTCAGTTGAAGGATTTCCTATATTTCATTGCATTTTATAGTCTTGCATGAGAAGGTTTGGAAAACTTTCCTATAATTTTTCTTAACAAAGTTTGTTATGCATTTTGATTTGGAAGAAACAATGGTAGCTACTCATAACCCTTTTGCAAAGTAATATTTAGGGATGTGTTAGAGAACTTTAATGAGTTTCAAAGTTGAGTTTGCTTCCTTGTAGATTCAGATGCTATTTTGTTTTATAACAATTTCAATTATTGAAAACGAATTATTCGAATACGAGATGGTTTGATTCATATTGAAAGGTTTCTTAATCTTATTTTGGGAGGGTTTGTGGCATGCTTAAGAGTATTTATATGTCTTTTATTTTAATGATGGGCATTCTTAGTCATCTTATAAAATGTCTTTGGGAACATTTATGAATGGTTTTATGATTGAAAAGCTTTATGAAAGTTTTGTGAGTCGATTTGTGTCGAGAGGTTTTGCGATGGATTTTTGTGAACGTTTTATAATGAAGGCTTTACAACGAGAGATTTTATACAACTTTCTTGTTGAAAAGCTTTGTGTTTTTTTTACCCCACCCCAAATGAAGGGTGAGACACTTGATTGTAGGTTGTTTTGGGTAGGATTTTGTGGTAGGATAGGGGATTTTAGTAAAGGATTTTGGTAAAGTTTTTGTGTCAAAACAAGATGAAAAGAAAAAGTGATTTTGGGTAGATAGCTTTTGGGAAGTTTTGTGTAGTAGTTCATTTAGGGGTTCTTGTGAACTATTTTGAAATCTATAATGTTGTGGATAGATTTATTTAGTAGGGTTCTCTTCGTGTCTTTTGGAAGCGAGTGAGGCTTTCTCATTTGGGTCAGATTCTCTTGGTAGTCCTTTCCAAAAAAATGAGTTTTGGAGATTTGAAGCTTAAGGAGCTTTGTGTTGGAGGGTGGGTAGTGTCCTTTGGAGTAAGGTACTCTCTACTCAAGCTAGTTTTCTTTTGTATTGACTTCTAATAAATTATGGAATGTTGAACAAATATAAAATAAAGAGAGTCTAGATTTTGGGAATTGGGTTTTAGAGGTTAGTTTCCCCTTAGTTGTCGTAGGATTTGCTTAGAGAGTCTTGTGGGTAGAGGTCTTAAAATGTCAAGTGTCTCATTTGGAGTGGGAACAGCAAAGGGCATTGTTGATATAATAGGATGCACTTGACTTCTACGAAGTGTATCCAATAACAACAATGCCTACATCCCTTTTATTTGTAATTTTTCATTCTTTTCTTTTTACTGCTTTGCTATAAATTCCTAAACCTAGTGACACATGTACGAAAATTCTAAGAGTTAGAAAACAAAACCTCCTTTTATCACTACAACTTTAGTGACACATAAGGACAAAAATTAAGGACCGAGTCTTAGAAAATATAGACTTAGGGTGCATGCTCCTTATAGGATAGAGACATTAAAATCAAACTTAGTGACACGTCTTCCTAGGTTCTAGTTTTCCCTAATTCACTAATAATCAACCAATCAATCCTAATCTAATTCCTAAAATCTATTAAAACACTTAACTCTTAACTAAGTTTTAATTAACAATCATAATCATTAAACCACAATTTTAACACGTAAACCTAAATCAATCCTAACTAACTTAATAATTGATTCATAACCAATCTAAAATCTAAAAGATGTAGATCATATTAGGAGATTAAGTTACAAATTAAATTCATTAGGATTAAAATACTTTTAAAGATCAAACCTTAGACTAATCTTTTAAAAGTAATCAACGAATCCCTTAATACACAACAACCGCTCTAAAAGTGAAGTTTATTGGATGGACTACTCCGGGCTGCGGGGCTAAGTGTCCTAAGGAGACTGGTTCCTCGAGCCTGGTGGCACAACGCCACGAATGAATCTAATGGAGCGTCAAAACCTAAAAATTAATTTTTCTAATCGGCTTAATTCAATCCTTAATAATAAAATGTTTAATCTATCTTTTTCTTTTTCTTTCCTTAACAACAAACTGTAATAATCAAACAAAGTTAATTATCACTGGGTAACCCAGGCCTACGAGGCTATTAAGTTAGCCCCAAGGAGGGTGAAATAAACCTCACGGCCTCGGTGTGAAACAAAGGTGGTAGTTAATTAAACATTAAAAATAAAAGATACCTAAAATCAATCATAAAACACTAAGATTTGAATTTTAATTAAAGACTCTTCTTTGTCCATTTCAACAAACAAATCAAATGTGCAAACAATTCTAACTAAATCATCCTATATAAGATCTATCCAAAACTGCACAGCCTACACACACCTTAGACTTATTTGGTTAGGACAAGACCTTTAGCTCTAGGCTAGGCTTGCATTTTTTTTTTTCTTGTTATTCAATGCTTGTTATATATACATGTTCTATAAATGCAATTATTAAATTTCTTGTTAGTTATATTTGATTTCCTGTTAATTATATTTTTGTTATTTACCTGCATTTCTTTTCTGAACGGCATCTACGCTCATATATGTGTTTCTCTGTTATCTTTTCTTGCGAGGTACACTGGAGCTTAATGATCGAGAACCAAATGAGGCCGTTTGCTTATAAGCTTTTAAGTGGCAGCGCCACATACAGTCAGGTATAATTTCTGCAGCTTGCAAAAATAAATCTTTAATCATGTATCGAACTGCTACACTTCACACACAAATTGTTAATAGGTATTCTAGCATGTGTAGGTAGCCAGCCATAGGGTAGTTCACTAACGAAGCTTTGGCCCTATAGGTCAAAGCTTGCCCCCTTCTGTGAGCCCTAGAGACCATTAGGGTCATTTAGGCCTGTAGAGTAGGCCACCTATTATGCCGGTTGGCATCGTTGTTTTCCCACACGAAGTGGGCATCGTTGTTTTTTCTGCTAGGACTTTGGCCTTTTCCGGTTTTGGGTACGATACCCCCCCCCCTTTTTTTTTCTTTCTTTCTGTGAGCCTTAGAGACCATTAGGGTCATTTAGGCCTGTAGAGTAGGCCACCTACTCGTGCCATTGGGCATCGCTGCTTTCCCACACGAAGTGGGCATGACTCTGATGATTTTCTGTGCGGGTATCTTGCCTGAAGGATACCCTTAGGGTGTGTTTATTTATTTTTTCTGTACTCTGGATGTCATGCATATGTTCTTAAACACCTTTTGCCATAATGCACCTCACTTACATGCATGCATTGCATTAGTGGACCTAAGGAACTTTCTTACTCGTGCATTTGTTTCATGCATCATTAACAACGCTAGATATGTTCGTTTGCATATTGTAGAGTCTCTGATTTAAGTCTTTTAGACTATTAATCCTTGATTCCTTAGGATAGACCCTTCCCATCTTGCATACATATAGGGCGATTGGTTGTGCTTAGGATTTTAGCTGGCTTCCCTTTTCAGGCAGGGATATAAGTCCAGATTGCACTAGCTAGGTCGTAGATGCTAGTGTTGTGTATACAACACTACATCTTTTATAGATTTAGGGTCTAAAGGTGAGGGATACGAGTGTACCCCTATACACCTTATTGGTGGGTAAGCTATCCATCCTTTCGGAAGCTATAAATCCTACCCATCCGCGTCACATAGATGACGCCACTTCCTTCTTTCTCTCGTGCATGTCTGAATGTTTGGCCTCTTTCTTTCCTCCAGTTTCCCCTTCCTCGGACCAGCCGAATGTTGACTGAACTATGCATGATTGATTAAACCAAGTTGGGACCTTCTTCCTCTTTGATTAGGAAAACCTAGAAACTCCCTTGCACTAAACCCATTTGGAGAAGATAATCTAACATCCTTAATCGAGAGTTTTCCTAAGTCAAGGCTTAGGATGTAATTAACTACGGGGGCTTGCGCCCGTAGGAAACCGATCCCCACAATCAAATAAACCCTATTCAATGCTGATGTATTGAATAGGGGAAATCTCGTGAATTTAGGGTTATAGATATTATTATCCATCGAGGTGTGTAGGTGAAAACCCGCTATCCTCCATGGCTAATCGTATCTATAACTCCATCTGCTCTTCCATCGGCCTGCTTGTGCCGAGTGTAAAGGCCTATGACCATTTTGTCCTACGGGATAGTGTGATCGTACCCTTTGCATTCGAACCACACGAGCGGAATCCTTTCGGAGACCCACAGATTTCTGGCGACCACGGTGGGACAGGTTTCTCTCTCCATCTTTGGATGTTACATTATCTTTTCTGGTGTGCACTCCGGGTTTTGTGCTCCTTAGATTAGGCTCGTCCTACTCTTAGATAGGGTCATTCTCTTAGTTAAGTTCCCTGCTTGGCTAAGCTTTCCCCTAGCTTTGGTCCCTTTCCTTCCGACCTTTTAGGTCATTTCGTACCTTATCAAATTCTCTTCTTTTCATCGGGTTTTGTGTTCACTCGACTCTCTCACTCTGAGATCGTCGAGTAGACCCCGACACCTTCCTACCTTTCATAGGTACTTGATACCTAAGGGTGGATTCGTTGTTGATAGTAGTTCAGACGAGGAAGGAGACTTCTGACGTCAGACTACTAGCAAGCAACCTATTCCCCATCAGATGTGTGGAATTAGAGTCGAAGATTCCCATAAAAAATCTTATGACACTTCTCCCACTAGTGTTGGTTGTTTGTTACAGACTAGCAGACATTCCTACCTCCTATAAATATTCCTTTGTATTCGTATTCCTTTGAAAGGATTCTTCTTACTTTTCAGCAGTCTGTGTGGCCACGACGATTTGTCCTCTACCACACGATGTTCGCCTCGAAGAGTATAAGGTTATCTTTAAAAGGGATACACTAAGATGTTGTAGAGATTCTTGTCCTTGTATTTGTGTACACCAATCATATTGGTGCTAACACAAAACCCTTGATTTTGTCCCTCCTTTGTGAAAGATTGTTCTACCCAGTTTCGCTTGTCACCTAAAGCGTGGTCTGGGATACCAAAACCAATAAGTCAAACCTCCATTTCTAGAGGTGATACTGGGTCCATGCCCACCTACGCTAGTCAGGTGTGGAGATGTCGATCCACTATCCCTATTTAAATTTCTTTCTTCTATCAGTCATGATTCGAGAGTTGTTCTTTTACCCAGTTTCGCTTGTCACCCCAAGCGTGGTCTGGGATACCAAAACCAATAGTTTCAAATCTACTTTCTATAGGTGATACTGGGTCCATACCCACCTGTATTAGTCAGGTGTGGCGATGTTGATGCGATGTCCCTAATTTGAATCTATTTCTCAGAGGTGATACTGGGTCCATACCCACCTAGGTTAATTAGGTGTGGTGTGGTAGATCCAATATCCCTAATTCCAACCCACTTTCTATAGGTGATACTGGGTCCATGCCCACCTGTGTTAGTCAGGTGTGGTGATGTTGATCCGATATCCCTATATATAAGTTTCCTTACCTTATCGGTTGTGATACGATAGTCGTTCTTCTCTTATCACTTGTGCATATTCCTCTGTATAAATATAACTCCAAAGGATCTCTTCTGCTTTTTGACAGTCCGTGGCCACGACGATTTGTCCTCTACCACGTGATGTTCGTCATATAAAGTATGAGATTATCCTTAGTAGTTGTATGTAAATACGCCGTAGAGATGTTTGTACTTGCATTCATGCCCATCAATCTCTTTGGTGTTGTGGCATGAAATCTTTCTCTTCAGTCCCCTTTGAGGGTTGACTTTCCCCAGTTTCATTCATAAGTTGAATATGGCCTGGGTTATCAAAGCCAATAATTTTCCTCTTTTTATGTTCCAGTATACTTGATCTATATCTGTGAACATAATGTAAAAAAAAAAAAAGATGATTTCAAAAGAGAGGGAAACTCTTAATTGAGTAGAATCGGTTGCCCTTATCACAAGAGGAACCCGGTTCTACACTCCAAGAGCCCAAAGTTCCTCCAAATTCTCTTCTTTTTCTCTCCTTAAAGCATGTTGATGATTGCTTGAGAGATGAGTGTGTTCATTTCTTCTATTATGATCACTTGTAATGGGACGTTGTTTTCCCTTACCTATGATGTGGTACATCTTGCTCTAGATGTTAACATCAGTTCCTAGTGGATTTTTGATCTTATGGTAGAAAGTCAATCCACTATCTCCTTTAGTGACATGATTCCTCGTGGAGGTTTTGTCCCTAGCTGCAAGAGCAGTTTCTTTGAATGTATAAATGTTGATTATACCTTTCACAGGGTCCTGACAATTAGTATGGGTGTTACCACTGTGATCCCTTTTTCAATCACTGATATTCGATTTGATGAATGTTATTTCTAGTGGCAAAGTCGTCCCCTCGCCACTTCACTTGATCTTTTGATATGACCTTACTCTTTCTACTCGGTCATTTATATGTTCCTCTGTTTAGAGAGATGTATATCGATCATTTATTTCATGTTGCACATGATTTCAGTTTACCTAAGGAAATTCTACTTGTATTTTAATTACTCATGGCCACGACGATTTGTCCTCTACCATGTGGTAACTAAAGTATAAGTTTGAGATTTCTTAAATGATGAATTACTTACTTCTTTGGCTTTCTCACAGCACCACGCATATGAGCGTTGGTTGGTTGTGGAGCTCTGGCCTCTTTTGATCGTCGCGGCATATGCGCCCGGCGGCATTAGAGTGTTTTCTTTACTCTTTTTATCATCGCGGCATATGCGCCCGATGATATTAGAGTGGTGTTCTTTCCTCTTTTTATCGCCGCGGCATATGCGCCCGACGATATTAGAGTGTAGAGTTCCCTTTGCTGGTTGAGAGAGCCCGACAGAGTCCCTGGGAGGCATTCCTCACCACCCCTTCCTCTTCTGATCGTCGCGGCATATGCGCCCGGCGGTATTAGAGTGTTTTCTTTCCTCTTCTGATCGTCGCGGCATATGCGCCCGGCGGTATTAGAGTGTACTTTTCCTCTTTTTATCGTCGCGGCATATGCGCCCGATGATATTAGAGTGGTGTTCTTTCCTCTTTTTATCGCCGCGGCATATGCGCCCGACGATATTAGAGTGTAGAGTTCCCTTTGCTGGTTGAGAGAGCCCGACAGAGTCCCTGGGAGGCATTCCTCACCACCCCTTCCTCTTCTGATCGTCGCGGCATATGCGCCCGGCGGTATTAGAGTGTTTTTCTTCCTCTATTTATCGTCGCGGCATATGCGCCCGGCGGTATTAGAGTGTTCTTTCCTCTTCTGATCGTCGCGGCATATGCGCCCGGCGGTAGTAGAGTGTTCTTTCCTCTTCTGATCGTCGCGGCATATGCGCCCGGCGGTATTAGAGTGTTTTCTTTACTCTTTTTATCGTCGCGGCATATGCGCCCGATGATATTAGAGTGGTGTTCTTTCCTCTTTTTATCGCCGCGGCATATGCGCCCGACGATATTAGAGTGTAGAGTTCCCTTTACTGGTTGAGAGAGCCCGACAGAGTCCCTGGGAGGCATTCCTCACCACCCCTTCCTCTTCTGATCGTCGCGGCATATGCGCCCGGCGGTAGTAGAGTGTTCTTTCCTCTTCTGATCGTCGCGGCATATGCGCCCGGCGGTATTAGAGTGTTTTTCTTCCTCTTTTTATCGTCGCGGCATATGCGCCCGATGATATTAGAGTGGTGTTCTTTCCTCTTCTTATCGTCGCGGCATATGCGCCCGACGGTATTAGAGTGTAGAGTTCACTTTTGCTGGTTGAGAGAGCCCGACAGAGTCCCTGGGAGGCATTCCTCACCACCCCTTCCTCTTTTTATCGTCGCGGCATATGCGCCCGGCGGTATTAGAGCGTTTTCCTTCCTCTATTTATCGTCGCGGCATATGCGCCCGGCGGTATTAGAGTGTGTTCTTTCCTCTTCTGATCGTCGCGGCATATGCGCCCGGCGGTAGTAGAGTGTTCTTTCCTCTTCTGATCGTCGCGGCATATGCGCCCGGCGGTAGTAGAGTGTTCTTTCCTCTTCTGATCGTCGCGGCATATGCGCCCGGCGGTATTAGAGTATTTTCTTTACTCTTTTTATCGTCGCGGCATATGCGCCCGATGATATTAGAGTGGTGTTCTTTCCTCTTTTTATCGCCGCGACATATGCGCCCGACGATATTAGAGTGTAGAGTTCCCTTTGCTGGTTGAGAGAGCCCGACAGAGTCCCTGGGAGGCATTCCTCACCACCCCTTCCTCTTTTTATCGTCGCGGCATATGCGCCCGGCGGTATTAGAGCGTTTTCCTTCCTCTATTTATCGTCGCGGCATATGCGCCCGGCGGTATTAGAGTGTTCTCTTTCCTCTTTTTATCGTCGCGGCATATGCGCCGGACGATATTAGAGTGTTCTTTTCTCTTTATATCACCTTGGCATATGCGCCAGGTGGTAGTAGAATGTTTCTTATCCTCTTCTTATCGCCTCGATAGCTGTGCCAGGTGATAGTAGAGTGTTTCTTGTCCTCTCCTTATCGCCTTGGCAGCTGCGCCAGGTGGTAGTTGAGTGTTCCTTTGGTAATCATGATCTTTGATATGATTGTTGTTTTTAGTGGCAAGTGTGTCCCCTCGCCACTTTTGTCACTCTTTCCTTAATATGATATTATCCTTTATACTCGATTGTTTGTATGTTCCTCTTCTTAGAGAGATATACATCAGCTGATTACTCCATGTTATATATGATTTCATTTTACCTAAAGAGATTTTACTTGTATTTTGGTTACTCATGGCCACGACGATTTGTCCTCTACCATGTGGTAACTAAGATATAAGACTAAGATTTCTTAGATGATGAATTACTTACCTCTCTATTTTTCTCACATCGCCGCGCTCGTGTGCGTTGGGGGATTGTTGAGTTTTCACTTTGTTCTACTGACAGACCTATGGTCGGGTAGAGACTTCGCTGTTTCGGGGCCTATGGCCGAGCGGAGGTGTTTCCTTTCTTTCCCCTTCACCGACGGACCTATGGTCGGGTGATTGTTGAGCTTACCTTTATTCTGCCGACAGACCTATGGTCGGGTAGAGACTTTGCTGTTTCGGGGCCTATGGCCGAGCAAAGGTGGATCTTTCCTCTTCATTCTATCGCCAGACCCATGGCCGGATAGATGTTGAGCTTCCCGTTTTGTCCCATCGACAGACTTATGGTCGGGTGGACATCGGGCTTTTGGTTGGTTACCCGACAGAGTCCCTGGGGGGTACACTTCACCACCTCTTCATTCCCCCTGTTTCCTTTTTACCTGTTAGGGGGTTGTTGAGTTTTCGCTTTATCTTACCAACAGACCTATGGTCGGGTGACTGTTCTTCTACCGACAGACCGATGGTCGGGTAGAAACCTCGCTGTTTCGGGGCCTATGGCCGAGCGAGGATGCCTCTTTTCTTTTTCACCGGCAGACCTATGGTCGGGTGACTGTTTTTCTACCGACAGACCTATGGTCGGGTAGAAACCTTGCTGTTTCGGGGCCTATGGCCGAGCAAGGGTGTTCTCTTTTCCTCTTCACCGACAGACCTATGGTCGGGTGATCGTTGATCTTATTTTCACTCACCCTCTGACTTGTGTTTAGATGATTGTTGAATTCCCTTCTCCTCGCATCATATTAGACATGTGCTTTGGATGACCGTTGAATTCCATCTGGTTCTTTGTGAGCTTGTTTCAATTATACTCATGTGAACATGAGACTTCTCTTCTCCTATTCTGCCACTTTGGTTGGGCAGATAGTTGAGCTGTTTTTTTTTACTCTCACTTGTTGATCTAGTTCTACTTCTTGACCCTAATGTTGTATCCTCCTTGAGTTAGGGAGGTCAACGCCAACACGTACGGTTCACTTGTTGTTCGCCGCACCTGTTGGGGGTCCGTTTGTTGACCTCGATTTTGGCTCAAATATTCTCGAGCAACTTCGATTGATTTGATTGAGCCTCATTGAACCCAATTTGAACTCGAATCGATCCGAATTGAGTCAAATTAGATTCGATCACGTTCAATCAAGCTCGAATAATTTGTTTTGAATGTGACGAGTTCAATTTGACCCAAATCTATCTCAATTTGAGTTTAATTTTATTTAATTAAATTGATTGAGCTTAATCCCAACTCTAAATCAAGTCAATTTAAATCAAATCTAGCTCAATTCAACCTAAGAATTTTCCAATTTGCTTTTTAATGAATTTGAATTTGATGCCTAGATCAGGAAGTGCAATTAACGGTCATGATTAGATCGAATTCCCAAACCTGTTGTGATCTTACCTCTCAGTCGAATGAGCCCTGGAATACGAAGTGGGTTCAAACGGCTTTAGGTAGAGCAGTGTGTCGCAGAGCCGTTTTGAGCTTTGGCGACAGAGTAAGACGTTGGGAGAGACTTAGAAGATCGAGAAGGAGCCTTGGACTTCGGCATGGTAATGGGCTCACGGTGACTCTCTCCCTCTCGAGCTCTTGGTTTTTGCCCTAGGGGACCGAATGTGTTCTCTCCCTCACGCTCCCTCTCGTTCTCAATCACACGCACTCACCTCCCTCCCTCTCTCTGTTTTCACACACGCCAAGAGGAACCGAAGGCCTCGATCCCCCTCTCCCTTCTCTGTTCACGCGAGGTCAGGCCGAACCCTCCTGCTTACCTGAACTCCCTGCTCCTGTCGCCTTGGCCGACGTCAAGCCGGACAGCCGAACCCGAACTCCCTACTCCCGTCGCCTTGGCCGACGCCAAGCCAGACAGCCGAACCGGAGCTCCCTGCCCTGTCTGACGGCTGTTCCAGCTTCCGACCATCCCGACGCCACTCGCTTGGACCGACCGGCACTCAACCTCCTCTGTCTTGGCCGATTGACTTCCTCTAAGCCGCAAGGTATTCTTCCCCTTTTCCTCCTCCTTCTTTCTTCTTCCTTTCCTTCTCCTTCTTCTTTTCCTTCTTCTTCTTTTCCTTCTTTCTTTCTGTCTTCTTTCTTCTTCTTCATTGGTGAATGGAAAGGAATTTGTGACATTCCTTTGAAAAATCTGAGAGCAAAATCGCTTTATGCTATTCTTTTTGCCTCTATGTCTATGTTTTTTTTTTGATGAAGTAATTGTCATATGAATGTTGATAAGACTTTGGTGAGTTATTTAGAGAGTTTTAGTTGAGATTTAGAACATGACTCTTATGATAGCTTGTTTTGCATGGTTTTACAAACTTTGCATATAAGGTATTTGGTGAAATTCCTTTAAAGAATTTTTGAGATGTTTGGTGGGTAACTTATGGAGCATGTGAGACTTTATTTGGCCTTTCATGAGTTTATGCATCATTTTGTTTGTTAATTTGTTTTTCCTCAAACAAAAAAAGAACAAACAGAAGCTTCTCTAATTAGGTGTTTGGAGCTCTTTGCTATTGAAATTTCCTTGTCAAGTTTTATTGAATCCTTTTTCCTAAGCTTGGAATGATGACAAAACTTGGAAGGCCATGTTCTTTCTTTTACTAAAATATGCTTGTGAAGCTACTTAATCAAGTATTTGGTGAAGCGTCACTTGAAAAAGTGGCAAGGTTGTTTGGTTCATAAGCTTCGAGTGACCAACACGTTAAGGATCATGCTTTCTTCTCTTGTTGGAAATGTTGATTCCTTGCTTCGAAATTTATTTCTACGGTAAGAAAGGGATATGATATTATTTCTCTTTTGGTTTATGCTCATTGTCTCATACCTCTCTTTTTTTTACTACATTGGAAGTATCTTCCACTTGATATGGAGTTTGATGTGGCATGAAAGCTTATGTGCTTGGAAGGGTTGAATACTTGTGTTGGAATCAATCCTTACATGGTGCAAGAAATTTTGATCTAATTATGGTTATTGAAGCTTTGTCCCTTATAGTGATAGAATAATAGCCTATAAGAAAATTCAAGATTTCTAAATACTTGTTTAGACTAATGGGTAGAACTAAAGCTCTTTTCTAGCCTTGAATGTTTATGAATGTTAAGCTTTCAACATTTCTTTTTTTGGTGTGGCATACCTCATATATTTTAGAACCTCATACATGAGTTAAGGAGTCATCGTCCTATGAGTTTTGGCATTGGTTTATACATGTTCCCTTTAAATATTGAGATGTGTTACTCCATGGCTTTGAGAGCTTGTGAGTGGTTTACATGGGAGGCTTATTTTGACTAAACAAAAAAAATGTGGATAGAAGTCTTATGGTCAACTTTAGTTCTCTTGATTTCTAGTAGGAACCTTCATTTCCGATGTTGAGCTTTATGAAAATTTGCATGGTTGATACTGCTATCATGTGTTGATTTATGTCGTTCGAGAAATAAGCAATGGGCTTATGAAAATTATATTTGAAATATGTTATGCAATTTGACAAATTGAGAGGAGTCATATTATTTCTTCACACTAAATATGCATGCTAAGCATAAGTTTACTTAGTTGCTTATTGGAAACAATGAAGACTTTTCTTTTAAAAAATATATGTATGGCAAGCAAGCATAATTTTATCCTATTTTCATATTCGCACGAGTTATGGTCATTAGAAGTATTCCTAGGCTAAAGGAATAAGGAGTAGACATGCTTGATGGTATTTTGTTTATGTTTCTAAGAGCCTTCTTAAAATTGTAAAAGGTAAAAGAGCTTGTTTATTTATAAAATTGTGACAATGCATAAAGTGGTTTCATGACTTGATTCGAGAGGTTTTATAAATGGTTGGAGAGAGTTAAAATAAAAAAAGTGCATAACTATTCCAAACCTACATTCCTACATGATTTATATCTTAGTTGGTATTTGTAGCGGAAGCATGGATTGTTTAGAGTCGAGAGAATGGTATTTTAGCATTGTGTAAATGTTCGAATAAGTGCAGATTTTGCTGTTTTTAGAGTTCCAAACTGCTTTTGGAGATTTATAAGTGCAGATTTTGCTTGTCTAAAGGTTCCAAATTGCTGTTGGAAACAGGTATATGCAATTTTTCGTTGGTTTTGAGGTGCCGAGCTATTTTGGTAACATGTTCTATGCAACTTTCCTCATGGTTTTGGGTTTCAAATCGTTTTGAGGGGGGATTACATGTAGATTTCTCACTGTTTTATGCTTCAAGCCATGTAAAAAAAAAATGAGATATTGGTATCCTTAGTACCATAAGCAATGAGAGATTTATTGTATAACTACACTTTGTTAATGCTTACTCAATATAAAAGATTTAGTGATTTTTCTTAATTCTATTCATGTATGTGTGGTATGTGAAGGGAAGTGTTAGTGCTTCAAGAATGATATTGGCATCATGAATCTCAGTTGAAGGATTTCCTATATTTCATTGCATTTTATAGTCTTGCATGAGAAGGTTTGGAAAACTTTCCTATAATTTTTCTTAACAAAGTTTGTTATGCATTTTGATTTGGAAGAAACAATGGTAGCTACTCATAACCCTTTTGCAAAGTAATATTTAGGGATGTGTTAGAGAACTTTAATGAGTTTCAAAGTTGAGTTTGCTTCCTTGTAGATTCAGATGCTATTTTGTTTTATAACAATTTCAATTATTGAAAACGAATTATTCGAATACGAGATGGTTTGATTCATATTGAAAGGTTTCTTAATCTTATTTTGGGAGGGTTTGTGGCATGCTTAAGAGTATTTATATGTCTTTTATTTTAATGATGGGCATTCTTAGTCATCTTATAAAATGTCTTTGGGAACATTTATGAATGGTTTTATGATTGAAAAGCTTTATGAAAGTTTTGTGAGTCGATTTGTGTCGAGAGGTTTTGCGATGGATTTTTGTGAACGTTTTATAATGAAGGCTTTACAACGAGAGGTTTTATACAACTTTCTTGTTGAAAAGCTTTGTGTTTTTTTTACCCCACCCCAAATGAAGGGTGAGACACTTGATTGTAGGTTGTTTTGGGTAGGATTTTGTGGTAGGATAGGGGATTTTAGTAAAGGATTTTGGTAAAGTTTTTGTGTCAAAACAAGATGAAAAGAAAAAGTGATTTTGGGTAGATAGCTTTTGGGAAGTTTTGTGTAGTAGTTCATTTAGGGGTTCTTGTGAACTATTTTGAAATCTATAATGTTGTGGATAGATTTATTTAGTAGGGTTCTCTTCGTGTCTTTTGGAAGCGAGTGAGGCTTTCTCATTTGGGTCAGATTCTCTTGGTAGTCCTTTCCAAAAAAATGAGTTTTGGAGATTTGAAGCTTAAGGAGCTTTGTGTTGGAGGGTGGGTAGTGTCCTTTGGAGTAAGGTACTCTCTACTCAAGCTAGTTTTCTTTTGTATTGACTTCTAATAAATTATGGAATGTTGAACAAATATAAAATAAAGAGAGTCTAGATTTTGGGAATTGGGTTTTAGAGGTTAGTTTCCCCTTAGTTGTCGTAGGATTTGCTTAGAGAGTCTTGTGGGTAGAGGTCTTAAAATGTCAAGTGTCTCATTTGGAGTGGGAACAGCAAAGGGCATTGTTGATATAATAGGATGCACTTGACTTCTACGAAGTGTATCCAATAACAACAATGCCTACATCCCTTTTATTTGTAATTTTTCATTCTTTTCTTTTTACTGCTTTGCTATAAATTCCTAAACCTAGTGACACATGTACGAAAATTCTAAGAGTTAGAAAACAAAACCTCCTTTTATCACTACAACTTTAGTGACACATAAGGACAAAAATTAAGGACCGAGTCTTAGAAAATATAGACTTAGGGTGCATGCTCCTTATAGGATAGAGACATTAAAATCAAACTTAGTGACACGTCTTCCTAGGTTCTAGTTTTCCCTAATTCACTAATAATCAACCAATCAATCCTAATCTAATTCCTAAAATCTATTAAAACACTTAACTCTTAACTAAGTTTTAATTAACAATCATAATCATTAAACCACAATTTTAACACGTAAACCTAAATCAATCCTAACTAACTTAATAATTGATTCATAACCAATCTAAAATCTAAAAGATGTAGATCATATTAGGAGATTAAGTTACAAATTAAATTCATTAGGATTAAAATACTTTTAAAGATCAAACCTTAGACTAATCTTTTAAAAGTAATCAACGAATCCCTTAATACACAACAACCGCTCTAAAAGTGAAGTTTATTGGATGGACTACTCCGGGCTGCGGGGCTAAGTGTCCTAAGGAGACTGGTTCCTCGAGCCTGGTGGCACAACGCCACGAATGAATCTAATGGAGCGTCAAAACCTAAAAATTAATTTTTCTAATCGGCTTAATTCAATCCTTAATAATAAAATGTTTAATCTATCTTTTTCTTTTTCTTTCCTTAACAACAAACTGTAATAATCAAACAAAGTTAATTATCACTGGGTAACCCAGGCCTACGAGGCTATTAAGTTAGCCCCAAGGAGGGTGAAATAAACCTCACGGCCTCGGTGTGAAACAAAGGTGGTAGTTAATTAAACATTAAAAATAAAAGATACCTAAAATCAATCATAAAACACTAAGATTTGAATTTTAATTAAAGACTCTTCTTTGTCCATTTCAACAAACAAATCAAATGTGCAAACAATTCTAACTAAATCATCCTATATAAGATCTATCCAAAACTGCACAGCCTACACACACCTTAGACTTATTTGGTTAGGACAAGACCTTTAGCTCTAGGCTAGGCTTGCATTTTTTTTTTCTTGTTATTCAATGCTTGTTATATATACATGTTCTATAAATGCAATTATTAAATTTCTTGTTAGTTATATTTGATTTCCTGTTAATTATATTTTTGTTATTTACCTGCATTTCTTTTCTGAACGGCATCTACGCTCATATATGTGTTTCTCTGTTATCTTTTCTTGCGAGGTACACTGGAGCTTAATGATCGAGAACCAAATGAGGCCGTTTGCTTATAAGCTTTTAAGTGGCAGCGCCACATACAGTCAGGTATAATTTCTGCAGCTTGCAAAAATAAATCTTTAATCATGTATCGAACTGCTACACTTCACACACAAATTGTTAATAGGTATTCTAGCATGTGTAGGTAGCCAGCCATAGGGTAGTTCACTAACGAAGCTTTGGCCCTATAGGTCAAAGCTTGCCCCCTTCTGTGAGCCCTAGAGACCATTAGGGTCATTTAGGCCTGTAGAGTAGGCCACCTATTATGCCGGTTGGCATCGTTGTTTTCCCACACGAAGTGGGCATCGTTGTTTTTTCTGCTAGGACTTTGGCCTTTTCCGGTTTTGGGTACGATACCCCCCCCCCCCCCTTTTTTTTTCTTTCTTTCTGTGAGCCTTAGAGACCATTAGGGTCATTTAGGCCTGTAGAGTAGGCCACCTACTCGTGCCATTGGGCATCGCTGCTTTCCCACACGAAGTGGGCATGACTCTGATGATTTTCTGTGCGGGTATCTTGCCTGAAGGATACCCTTAGGGTGTGTTTATTTATTTTTTCTGTACTCTGGATGTCATGCATATGTTCTTAAACACCTTTTGCCATAATGCACCTCACTTACATGCATGCATTGCATTAGTGGACCTAAGGAACTTTCTTACTCGTGCATTTGTTTCATGCATCATTAACAACGCTAGATATGTTCGTTTGCATATTGTAGAGTCTCTGATTTAAGTCTTTTAGACTATTAATCCTTGATTCCTTAGGATAGACCCTTCCCATCTTGCATACATATAGGGCGATTGGTTGTGCTTAGGATTTTAGCTGGCTTCCCTTTTCAGGCAGGGATATAAGTCCAGATTGCACTAGCTAGGTCGTAGATGCTAGTGTTGTGTATACAACACTACATCTTTTATAGATTTAGGGTCTAAAGGTGAGGGATACGAGTGTACCCCTATACACCTTATTGGTGGGTAAGCTATCCATCCTTTCGGAAGCTATAAATCCTACCCATCCGCGTCACATAGATGACGCCACTTCCTTCTTTCTCTCGTGCATGTCTGAATGTTTGGCCTCTTTCTTTCCTCCAGTTTCCCCTTCCTCGGACCAGCCGAATGTTGACTGAACTATGCATGATTGATTAAACCAAGTTGGGACCTTCTTCCTCTTTGATTAGGAAAACCTAGAAACTCCCTTGCACTAAACCCATTTGGAGAAGATAATCTAACATCCTTAATCGAGAGTTTTCCTAAGTCAAGGCTTAGGATGTAATTAACTACGGGGGCTTGCGCCCGTAGGAAACCGATCCCCACAATCAAATAAACCCTATTCAATGCTGATGTATTGAATAGGGGAAATCTCGTGAATTTAGGGTTATAGATATTATTATCCATCGAGGTGTGTAGGTGAAAACCCGCTATCCTCCATGGCTAATCGTATCTATAACTCCATCTGCTCTTCCATCGGCCTGCTTGTGCCGAGTGTAAAGGCCTATGACCATTTTGTCCTACGGGATAGTGTGATCGTACCCTTTGCATTCGAACCACACGAGCGGAATCCTTTCGGAGACCCACATTGGTATCAGAGACAAGGGCTCTAAAGATGTCGAGGTCCAAGAGTTTAAAGGAACACATCACTCACTATAGAATTTAAAAATTTTTATGTCCGCAAGATCTATTTTTTTTTTCAGGAATGTAAAAACTCAATAAAAAAGAAAAATACCCACCACCACAACATATTCATATCAAATATATATGGTGAAGAATTGAGTTAATTCAAGTTTCTTTCCTTAGTGTTGGGTCAGCTTTTTGGTATGCCTTAGTAGCCCTATTCTTTGGGATAGCTTGGGTGATAGTTTCCCATAAAATAATAATTAGAACCATGTCCAAAGTACTGTCTTTGGACGAATCATGGGTTTTTCCCTTCTATCCCACCACATTCTCCATGATATTGGTATGAGCAAAGAAGATCCACTGCTGAGGATGTGAAAGTAAACCATGCAATAAAACAAATAAGAAAAAAAAAAAAAGCGAAAAGTAAAGTACAATAGGATTTAACATGAAAAAAACATGAAACCACGAAAAAAAATCATAGAGCCACACCACACATAGAAATTTACTATGAAAATTGGGAGAAATAAGTACATGTCTCTCTTCTCTCTCACTCCCTCATTTCTTCTATATTCTCTAACATCGTCCTCACACACTAAACATGGAAGATTCAAACCATAAATTGGATGACCAAACAATTTCAAAATGTAACATGCTTATTGTCGAATCGAGTGGCTCGATGAGACGAATCCAACGAGCTCAAGATCGCCGATATCATTTAGATACTCAATAAACGGTCCATAATTAAGGGAGTCAATATCGGTCGTCCATTCAAAACACTCCCAACATGTCCTTAATCTTCTTCGTATTTACTGGTCATGTCATTCCCAAAAAATTAAATAAACCCCTCATTCTTTTGAGAGAGGAACAAGCAATAAAGAGAATGAAGAGAGGAAAGAAAGAGAAATCAAAATTCTCTTACCACCAGACTCCTCGACCACCGCTCGGTAACTGATCATTGCTCGGCTTTCGCCAGACTTTTACCTTGCCAATGACTGTCGTCGGATTTCCGTCCAACCACCAGCTATTACTGGACTTTCAACTAAGCACTAGATATTACCAAACTTCCACTCAATCACCAATTGATGCTGAATTTACACTCGGCCACCGACCATCGTTGGACTTCCATCTGAAACTAGTCATCACTAGATTTCAACCTGACGGTTGACTATTGCAACATGATCATCCTTAGCTTCAAGAGCTAGCCAATCATTTGTAATCTATTCAAATACTAGTGAATTCATTTCAACTAGGTGTGACCTCGTGGGTTTTTTCCTTTAGGGGTTGACCTCGTTTTTTTTTTTTCGCTCGAGCACATTCGATCGACGCGATTGTTCCTCGTCGAGTTCAATTTGACCCGAATCGATTTCAATTTTAGTTCAATTTGGTTTGATCAAATCGATCGAACTTAACCCGATTTTAAATCGAACCGATTTGAACCAGATTTGCATCCTAACCTAACTTGAATCAGCCCAAATTAATTTTGAATAAATCCTAATTGCTTTTGGCTTAATTTGAATCTATCCCTAAATCCGGTAATTACATCGACGACTCCGATTTCCTCAAAATTCAAACTCTGCCGTTGCCATGCCTCTCAGTCGCGTGAGCCCTCGAGTAAGTGGTGGTTTCGAACGACTTTAGGAGAGATCAGAAGGTCGCAGTTCCGTTCTGAGCTTTCGGAGAGGAGACGTTAGAAGGTTGGTAGGAAGCCTTCGGTTGGCTGATCCGAACTCTCCCTCTCTCGCTCTGGGGGGAGCTCGTTCCGAGACCAGAAAGAAATCCCTTCTCCCGATCTCTCCTTCGGTTCGCAAGAGGAGCCAGGCCGAGCTCCTGCTCCCGTGGTTCCTTCCTCCGTCTGAGTCCAGAAGCCGACACTCTCTCCCTCTCGAGCTCTTGGTTTTTGCCCTAGGGGACCGAATGTGTTCTCTCCCTCACACCCGGGATCTCTCCTTCTCTTTGAATCTCTTTCCTCCGACTCCCTCTCTCGTCTACGAACAAAGAGGCAGCCGAATCCCTCTTGCTTCTAGGCGACGCATTCGCCCGAACTCCCTCTCTCTCTTGCGGTCACGCTCTCGCTCCCGCTCTCTCTCGCCCTTCTCCCGTCCCGACACCTCCAGCCGAACCCAGCCCCTACTCCTTCTCCCGACGCCGGCCTCCTCTCCCTGCGCGCGAAGCCCTAGCCCGACGCCGGCTGGACGAAGCCCGATCTCCTTCTCCGGACAGATCCCGACGTCTCCTGCCCGGACCGATTTGGACTTCGCCTCCTCTGTCTTCTCCTGGACCGAGCAAACTCTCTATTGCAAGGTGAGTATTTCCTCCTCTTTCCCCTTCTTCTTCTTCCCTATTTTCCCCTTTGTTTTAGCCTTCTTCCTCTACTCTAGCTACCATGATCTCCCCTCATCCAAATCTAGAATTTGGTGAATGATTTTAGTTGGCAGCATCATATCTATATGGGGTTTCATTTTGGTTAAGATTGAAGTGTGGATTGAAGCTTTGAGGTGTGTATGTCATCACACCTTCAATCTTCTTGTTTTGTTTTTAAATGAATGCATTCATTCGTTATGCCAATCCTTTGATAGCTTGTGATGATAACAGTGGATTCCATCATAATTTGTTGTTTTACACTTGTATCCAACTTGTTGATTCACTTTGCTTTGAAAGGGATAGTTAGCATATGAGCTTACTTTTGTTTTATACCATATGGTTTTGGAAGATCTAGGAGTAAATGATGGCAAAGCTTGAAGGGCCATGCTATTCTTTTACTAAAACTTTGCATATCAAGTGTTTGATGAATTGCTCCCAAGAAAGCTATGGGTATTTGCTAGCATTATGGCTTTATATGGTGAGATTGCTCTTGTAGAATCTTCTTCAATATATTGCCTAGAGCCTAAAAAAGGGGAAAATCTGAAATGAATAGGGTCATTTGATGAGATATGTATCAAGCTATAGGTCTTCTCATGAATGTTTCTTCTTCCAACTCGTTGCTTGTGAATGAATGTCTTATGTTTCAAAGATGTGATGGTTGAAATGGCTTCGATCCTTGTTATAAATTAGAAGATGCATTCACTACTATTTATTGTTGTCTAGTTTTACTACATTTACTCTGTTAGCAAAAGATGTTTTAATCCTTTTGGGAGGTGTTGAAGGTTATTGTTGAGCTTGCCAAAATGTTCACTGACTTGCTTTGTTTTGGAAGGAATAGTTGATACGTGAACTTTACTTTTGGGATCCATGGTACGTGGTCTAAAGGGCCTAGGTGTGATACAGAAATATATCCAAAGAGATTACTTTACATCACTTCTTAACTTTGCGTGCTAGTCATTTGATTAAATACTTTGGAAATGTCATATTTCTTCTGTTATCCCTTTTATTTGAGTTTCACTCATACAAAGCCTTGTGGCTTGGTTGTGTCACTTGTTTACTAGTTGGTGAAAGTCTTATGTTGGTTACTTAGTGGTCATCTAATCATTGGATGATATGTGATTTGGAAAAGATATTGGCTACTATATCTAGTTATATTTAGTTCATACTCTACTGAAATGATGAAATATTGAGAAGAAAATGTGCTTTGGAATCAAGTTTGGGTTGTATGGAGCTATTTTGCCATTCATTAAGGTATGCATGCAAACTGTTTGTGATAATGTCTATTAAGATTTGCTAGAGTTTTGCTTGGATAAGAGCGGGAATTCCATGAATTTTTTTTTTTTTGGAAAGTTTGCATCGCCGGCATAAATAAGTTTTATATGGTTTGTGAGTCCTCTTTCTCTTGGCTCATGTTGTAGTGGACGTGTTTCTTTCCGTAAGCATGTGTATTTCGTTCACATTGGTGATTAAGCTCACCCTTTGGATGCTATATATATGTGGTTGAAGATGGTTAGATTTATAAACACATTTCAATGCGTCTATTTAGAACTAATTGTTTGTACACTTTCATTAGAGCTCATGTCATGGTCATCTTAAAAGCTATCTGTTGTTTTAATATGAGATATGAAACAAGGATCATGGTTGCTAAACCCTTGGTTTTTTTTGTCCTCATTTGCTCATGTATTGTAACTTAGTTATTTGGTAAATGTCCCAAAGAAGGATTTCTGATGGTTTTTCTACATTAAGGATAAAAAAATCTGAGACTAAAATTGGTTATTTGATGGAAGATGTGGAGTTGAGGGTCATTATTTTATGAATCACGTCTCTTTTGTTCAAACTTGTTGATGGCACGTATTCTAAAAAAATGTTGAAGGGTCTTATGAATTGCCTTCTTGTAGGAAAGTTTTGTGTATTATCCCTTTTGTTGAGAGCTGCTTTATGATTCGTTTTGGAAACCCAAATAAATGTGATGCTAGTTTTATATATAAAATATTTGAAGTTTCTTTCTGCCTTTCTGAGATAAATTTGGTGAGTTTGGTTTGAATCAGCACAAATTTATAATCTTCTTGTGGGATGAATTTCATGTGCTATGTTGTAAGAATCTTTATATATATTGTTATTCATGATGTTGAAATACTTTCTTTGTGCATAGGAAGAATAAATTGCATCAAACCTCTTTCTCATTATCGTTTTCTCTTTTTAATAGAAATGTTGGGTTCCAATGTTAAGGATATGTGTCGCCTCATATTGAGAAGTCTTATGGTTTGTTTTGTATTGAGGTGTTTCATGATTTTGTTTTATATTGAGGAGATTTGTGATTGACTTCATGATTGGAAGGATTTATAAATAGCTTTATGTTAAGGTTTCATGAGTGGTTTTCAAAACAAAAGAGGTTGCAAGTTGTCTTCTTTTTACATTTAGTTTCATGTTAGAAGGTTTTGCTAGTTGTTTTTGCATCAAGAAGTTTTATCATGAGTTTTGCGAATTGTCTTACATTGAGATTTTTGTGATTTTGTTTTGTGAAGGTTTCTTGATGGAGGGCTTTATAATGCCTATTCATTGAGGAATTTTCACAAATTACCCCACTCCAAAATGAAAAAGAGGCACTTGATTATTGTTTGTTTTGTAAGATTTTGTGTCAAAGAGGGGATTTTCGTAGGTGATTTTTGTAGAGTTTTGTGTCAAAATAAAAAGAAAAGAAAGAAGAGATTTTGATAAATGATTTGTGTAGAATTCCATGTAGCTTTTCATTCAAACAAAACAAACAAATTTTTATAAGTTAGATTTGAGTTTAGCAGCTTTTGTAGAATAGATTTGTGTTGGAGAGTTCTCTTAATCTCTCTTTTTGGGATGGGGTAATCTACCTTACATAAGTCGTCTATCTTTTATTAATGATTCCCCTTTGAAACCTAAGTTTGGAAGAATGTGAGGGGTAGAAATAGGTGATGTTTTAGGTCTAGTTTATTTTCTTTTTGGAACTTGAGCTTCCCTTGTTTGCTTTGAGTTCGGTAGGAAGTATGTTGGATAGTAGAGTCGGGTTTGTATCAAGTGCCTCATTTGGATTGTGGGAACATTAAAGGGCATTGTTAATGTTGCTTTAGGGTACACTTGACTTCAAAGAAGTGTGTCCAAAACAACAATGCCTACATTCCTTTTATTTCTGATTTTCATTCTTTTTCTTTCTACTGCTTTGCTATAGATTATTGGATTTATTGATACACGTACGAAAGTCATAAGGGTTAGAAAACAAAACCTCCTTTCATTCCCTACAACTCTAGTGACATCTAAGGACAAAAATTAAGGACCGAGTCTTAGATAACTTAGACTTAGGGTGCATGCTCCCTGTAGGGTAGAGACATCAAAACTAAACTTAGTGACACGTCTCCCTAGGTTTAGTTCTTTTTAATCTATTAATAATCAACCAACCGATTCTAATCTAATTCTAAAATCTATTAAAACACTTAATTCTTAATCAAGTTATTATTAACATTTATAATTATTAAACTATAAGTCTAAAACATGAACTTAAACCAATTCTAACTAATATAATAATTAATCCTTAACCAATCTAAAATCTAAAAGATGTAGATTTTATTAGGGATTAAATTATAAACTAAACTTCTTAGGATAAAAGACTCCTAAAATATCAAACTTTAGACTAATCTTTTAAATCAATCAACAAACCCTTTAATACATAACAACCACTCCAGAAGTGAAGTTTATTGGATGGACTACTCCGGGCTGCAGGGCTAAGTGTCCTAAGGAGGCCTGGTTCCTCGAGCCTGGTGGCACAACGCCACGAATGAATCCAATGGGGTGTTAAAATTTAAAGTTAATTTCTTAATTGGTTTAAATCAAACCTTAATTGATAATAAATCACTTAATCTACATTTCTTTTCTAATTTATAACCAACTAATAATTGAATAAAGTTGATTACCACTGGGTAACCCAGGCCTACGAGGCTATTAAGTTAGCCCCAAGGAGGGTGAAATAAACCTCACGGCCTCGGTGTGAAACAAAGGTGATAATCAATCAAATCCTAAAACAAAATCTCTAAAATTAATCCTAAACTACTAATATTTCAACTTAAATTAAAATTTCTCTTTTGGCCTTTTAACAAATCAAAAATGTAAACAATTCTAACTAAATCATCCTACATAGGATCTATCCAAAACTGCACAGCCCACACACACCTTAGACTTGTTTGGTTAGGACAAGACCTTTAGCTCTAGGCTAGGCTTGCATTTTCTCTTGTTATTCAATGCTTGTTATATATACATGTTCTATAAATGCAATTATTAAATTTCCTGTTAGTTATATTTAATTTCCTGTTAATTATATTTTTGTTATTTACCTGCATTTCTTTTCTGAACGGCATCTACGCTTATATATATATATTTCTGTTATCTTTTCTTACGAGGTACATCGGAGCTTGATGATCAGGAATCAAATGGGACAATTTGCTTAAGAACTTTTGAGTGGCCGCGCCACAATCAGGGAGTATTTGCTTATAAGCTTGTAAGTGGCAGCGCCACAATCAGGTATGACCTCTGCAACTTGTAAATCAATTTTCTTTTAATCATGTATCGAACTGCTACACATCACACACATTTTGTTGATAGGTATTCTAGCATGTTTAGGTAGCTGGCCTTAGGGTAGTTCACTAACGAAGCTTTGGCCCTATAGGTCAAAGCTTGCCCCCTTCTGTGAACCCTAGAGACCATTAGGGTCATTTAGGCCTGTAGAGTAGGCCACCTATTATGCCGGTTGGCATCGTTGTTTTCCCACACGAAGTGGGCATCGTTGTTTTTCTGCTAGGACTTTGGCCTTTTCTGGTTTTGGGTACGATACCCCTCCCCCCTTTTTTTCTTTCTTTCTGTGAGCCTTAGAGACCATTAGGGTCATTTAGGCCTGTAGAGTAGGCCACCTACTCGTGCCATTGGGCACCGTTGTTTTCCCACACGAAGTGGGCATGACTCTGATGATTTTTTGTGCGGGTATCTTGCCTGAAGGATACCCTTAGGGTGTGTTTATTTATTTTTTCTGTACTCTGCATGTCATGCATACGTTCTTACACACTTTTCTCCACAATGCACTTTACATACATACATGCCTTGCATTAGTGGATCTAAGGACATTTCTTATTTATGCATCTTTTCATGCATCATACAACGATAGGTCTATTCGTCTGCATATTATAGAGTCCTTGATTTAAGTCTTTTAGACTATTAATCCTTGCTTCCTTAAGATAGACCCTTCCCATCTTGCATACATATAGGACGGTTGGTTGTGCTTAGGATTTTAGCTGGCTTTCTTTTTCAGGCAAGGAATAAGTCCAGATTGCATTAGCTAGGTCGTAGGTGTTAATATCGTATGTACGATGTTACATCTTCTATAGATTTAGGGTCTAAAGGTGAGGGGTACAAGTGTACTTCTATACACCTTAATGGTAGGTGAGTTCTCCATTCTTTCGGAGGCTATAAATCCTACCCATCCGCGTCACATAGATGACGCCACCTCCCTCTTTCTTTCATGTTTGCTTGAGATGCGTGATCTCTTCCTTCTTCTTCAGTTTCCACTTCTTCAAATCTACCGAATGATTGACTGAACCCCGTGTGATTGATTGAGCCAATTTGGGACACTGTCTTTTTGATTAGGAAAACTTAGGAAACCCTTCGCACTAAACCCATTCGAGAAGATAATCTAACATCCCTAATCGAGAGTTTTCTTAGATCAAGGTCTAAGATGTAATTAACTACGGGGGCTTGCGCCCGTAGGAAACCGATCCCCACAATCAAATAAACCCTATTCGGTGCTGATGTATCGAATAGGGGAAATCTCGTGAACTTTTGGGTTATAGATATTATTATCCATCGAGGTTGGTAGGTGAAAGCCGCTATCCTCCATGGCTAATCGTATTTATAACTCCATCTGCTCTTCCATCGGCCTGCTTGTGCCGAGTGTAAAGGCCTACGACCATTTTGTCTTATGGGACAGTGTGATCGTACCCTTTGCATTCGAACCACACGAGCGGAATCCTTTCGGAGACCCACAGGGGTTTTCAAGTAAAAAATTCGGGTGTTTCTATTCTATCTATTTGTGCGTTGGATACTAGTCCAACGCTACAACGAAAAATTTTCTATTTTAACGTCGCGAATATTCTTGACCACAACAAGTTTATAACTCATAATCAAATGAATAGTGTGAATATAATCATCAAGAATTAAATCCAAGCATTTTAAATTATTTTCTTAAGTATTATGTGCATGGTAGTCTATTTTTTTCTTTGATTGAAGATAAATTTAGTATTAGCTAGACTATTAGCTGTTAACCTGTTGAATTACTGAGTTTGTCAAACATTATTGATTATTGTTAAATGACAATTAGTAAAAAAGATTTTTATTTATTTTGATTGGTGAACTGTAATGATTTTCTCTCAAACTGCATATGACAAGACATTTAACTGTTTTTGTAATTCTAATTTAGCCTTGGACTTCATTTTTTTTGAGTTAATAGTGCTTAAAATCAATTTCAAACAACCATTGTCTGGTAGAGAGAGAATTTTTTTTAAAAAAAAAAATTGCAGAAGGATTTTTTACAAAAAATTTTAGCTAAACTTTTTGGCAGATTTTTCCATTAGAAATTCATCAAAAAAATTTTCAATCAGAAATGCATATTTTTGGTGAAAATTTACCCATTTATGACAAATTAATTCTCCTCAGTGCAAGGGAATTAGTATGGGTCATCCAAATGAGTGTGTTTGGGATGCGGCTAAATTTATCAAAATGATATTCTTAAAATTTAGGATTTGACCTCTACTTTCTACATAAAATGGGACTTGTAGGCTAGACTAGAGGAGAGAGCTCAAAGACTTCATAGGGTTTTGCTCGATCATTGTCAAACCATCATCATTTGACTATACTTGCTGGACTATTATCATCTGACTAGAACCATTGTTCGATAGTCAGATGTCAATGATCGTCATCAAAATGATAGTGCATGTGAACACAATTATTGTTCGACCATACAACTGTTTGGCCACTAAATTTTATATGTTACCATCATATCATTTACATCTGATTATCATGACCAACTATGATAAATTGATTGCCATTGCTCTGCACTCTATAGACTTTTGTTGTTTGACTACGATCCTTCAATCAGTGTTGCCTAACTATAGTCTTTCTATCTCTTTTGTCTGAGTATAATCCTTCGACTATTCTCACAGGATTATGATCACTCGATTATTGTCACCATACTAAGATCTTCTCACTACCATCACTCGATTATAATTGTCTAACAACAATTGTCTAATTATATATGGTCACCCTTCCATGGTTGCACAACCCTAGTATTTTGACCTCATTCTCCTAGCTACAATCCTTTAGCTATCATCCTTTAAATATATTCCTTCGAATACTATTGCATGATTATAATTCTCTGACCATTATCATCTGAATATAGTCTTCTAACCAATGTTGCCAGACTTCGATCCTTTGATCCTTATTGCCTGACATTGGTCCCTTGGCCATTATTACCCAAATATAATCCCCCAACTAAGATATTTTGACCATCATCATCATAAGACTACGTGTTAATATTTTTGGTCTAATTTCATTTTAGTCTTAGGTGTACTTTCTTTAAGCTTTTACTATGTGTAGCCTTGTAGTCTATAAAAAGTTGCAAGTGGATATAATGGAGACTCCTAGCCAAGCAATATGCCAATAAAGAATAGATTTCTTATTTCCTCTAACTGGATTCCTCCTCTCTCCCAACCCTATCAAAGAATCTCAAGAAATTGGTATCAGAGCTTGGTGGAGGAGGAAGGAGTTATTGTCCAAGAAAGAAAGCAGGCATCGTGCTGGATCGGGATAGTTAGAAAGGCAGCAGGAGTCCAGTAGGCTTGGTGCTGCAAACTGGAAGAACGATGCACTCAGATAATGAGCAGGAAGAGGCATACATGGCGCTATGCATGAAGTGCATACTAAAGATGTGTAAGCATGATTTGGTGTCGGAGACAAGTGCGTGCAGGTGTTGCACATGCATGGCAGGTGGACAAGTCGTCAGACATAGAAAGTTGTACGTGAGGGTGAAGAGATTAAGGCTGGGGTCACATAGAGCAGGTGATCAGATCGGAGTGGAGGTCGCAGGCATGGCTGTCATGCATGGCAATGGGATTGTAGGGTGCAGTTAATGACAGGCTGGCATGGAGGGCATAGGACTGAGTTGGATCATGGGTCGGGCCACTTATTGGGTGCTATCTTAAGTGAGCCGGGCGTGTGGGGAGGAGGTTCGAGGTGCGGCTGACGCGCGTAGTGCGGCGGGCGCGCGGGGTGCGAAGGACGCATATGGGGTGCAGCGAACGTGCGTAGAGTGAAAGACGTGCAGGGTGTGATAGATGTGTGAGGGTGTGGGTCGAGGCGCTGTGCTAGCGTGGGCAGCCGCATGCGTGGAAGCGGGGTGTGGGTGTTGTGGTTCAGACACAGGGCTCTTGGTGGAGATATAGGGAAGAGAAGATTGGGTTGAATCTGAAGGAGACAGAGCTTAGGCTTGGGCTCCCGAGGTCGGATAGCCGGAGCAGATTGACAACATTTGGGTAAATCTTGGTATGCCGAGGGAGATTGTAGCTAAACCAAGTTGTATATATGTATGTATGTATATGTATATATATGTATGTATGTATATGTATATATATGTATGTATGTATATATATATATATGTGTGTGTGTGTGTGTGTGTGTGTGTGTGTGTGTGTGTGTGTGTATGTGTGTGTGTGTGTGTGTGTGTGAAATTGGTCCATGGTGGATATTGTTAATGTTTTTTGTCCAATTTCATTTTAATTTTAGGTGTACTTTATTTAGGTTTTTCCTACGTGTAGCCTTGTACTCTATAAATAAGTTGTAAAAGGCTGTAATACAGACTCCTGACCAAGCAATAAGCCAATAAAGAATAGTATTCTATTTTCCTCTTCCTAGATTCCCCTATTCTCTCCAAGAATCCCAACACTATGGTCCTCTAACAATCATCCTCTACTACAATCCACTAACGCCATCCCCTAATTATGTTCTCCGACCAACATCATCTAATTATGATCCTCCAATCATTATTTTCTAACTATAATACTTCTCTAAGTCTCCAACAAATGAGAGAATTTTCATAAGACTCCAACTAGACATCAACTCCTTACATAAGGTTATAATTATGATCTTAAAGCTTAGTAATTGTCTAAAGATGAGCCAATTTTCACCTACTCGAGATGGAGTCCTAAACTATAATAACTTCAAAAGTCTCGATATTATAAGATTATAACTAGATGGACTATCATAGCATTTTTAAATTACTTAATCATCACCACTCTTAGTAGAGCTTTAGAGTTGTATAGGCATGGAGCTTAGAGTTGGCTCTATATATGTAGGCATAGGGAGGATCGAGCACCCAAACTATTTAGTCCAGTGAAGCAAGCATTGACTAGCTCTTGTTATTAAATCCAACGAACCAAGGTGGGCTTTATTATAGACAATGAAGAGATATGAGCAGTTTAATAAACATTTAGACTAGCTTTTATCAAGTGCCAGTTGCCCTGAAAGAAGTTACTTTGGGAAATTAACGTGATTTGAATTGACCAATGTCCTTTATAAATAGCAAGTAACCACATCCAGCTTTTCTCTTTTCATTAGTCGAGAGCATGTTGATGAGAAAGTAATTAGACTACCATACAGAAGGAAGGGGGGAATTGCTCAAAATACAACAACAACAACAACATCAAATTTCTATCCCACTACGTGAGGTTGGTTACATGAATCCTTTTTCTCCATTGTGTCCTGCTAAAAGTCAAATTCTCATTTAAATCTAATAAAGAAAGATCATTTCTAATATTTTCTAACCAAGTCTTTTTAGGTCCGCCTCTACCTTTCTTAACATAAGTCAAATTTTATACCTCTATTTTCTTAACTGGGTCCTCGGAAGGCCGCCGTTTTATGTGACCAAACCATCTAAGGAGACTCTAATTTTATCTTCCACTGGAGCTACTCCAATCTTTCAAGTATATGGTCATTTCATATCCTATCTCTAAGGGTAAAGCTACGCATCCACCTGAGCATTCTCATCGCTACAACACTTTGTATTATGCTTCTCTTTTAATGGCCAACATTCGGCACCATAAAGTATTATAGGTCTGACCACCACCTTATAGAATTTCCCCTTAAGTTTGAGGAGGACTTTTCTATCATACAACAAGCACGATGCATTCCTCTGCTTCAACCATCCAACTTGAATTCTATTAATAATATTCCATCTATTCCACAGTCACTCTGTACAATATATCCAAGATATCTAAAACGTGCACTCTTATTAATGACTTAATCCCCCAAAGTCACAATCCCCTCAATAAGTCAATCACTATGAAAATTATACTCCATATATTCAGTTTTAGATGTACTAAAGCACAAAATATTTATCTTCGAATGTAAGATCACTTGATGAATAGAAGACTGAGAGCATCGATGAGTAACAGAACTTATCCAGGCTGGAGATTGTGCCATTCAACTATGACTTCGTTTGAGACAGCTTTTTTTCTGCTTCCTAAAACAACTTTTTAGTACAAAAATTAAAATTTGTGCTAAAAAATTGCTTTGAGTAGCAGTAAGAAAGCCGTCCCAAACAAAGTCTATGATTGATTAGTGCTTAGGAGGGCTTTCAAGAGTACAACATTATTAACCTTGACTGGATTATGATCATCGAAAGTAAGATTAAAATCATCGAAGAAAAAGAAAGTGTTGGAGAGAAGGAAGTTTAAATAATTAAATAGTTCACTTATTCAAGGGCTCTTATTATAAGTTATGACTCATTATTAAATGGCATAGGTAAATTTGTTTGAAATAAATTTGTCATTTATATTTCTTTACATAAATAAACAACAAAAATATATTTAATCAATTAGGTATACCATTTGCATACAAAGACAAAATTTTCATTTTAAATTACACAATATTACAAATTAAAATATTCTTGTAGAGTTAGAATTAATATAGGATATGCTCCTATTCTTTAATTGGCTGCTCAAAATATCTTCTAACAACTTCTGCTATGGTCGTAATCGTGTCCATAAATTTTAAAAGGTCCAAGGTTCAAGTCCATGT
The DNA here is from genome assembly GCA_016618105.1 of Dendrobium huoshanense. Lineage (NCBI taxonomy): Eukaryota > Viridiplantae > Streptophyta > Magnoliopsida > Asparagales > Orchidaceae > Dendrobium > Dendrobium huoshanense. The sequence continues at coordinate 35,277,689 of CM028350.1, read as the reverse complement.
GTATGCGTTGTGTGTGTGAATTTGCCTTAAATGGCCAACTTTTTCTTTTAATTTATTTCAGAAAGAAACTCCTATTAAATTAATTGTATTAATCGTAGAGAAAATAAATTTTTTAAAACTACTAAGAAAAATATAAAAATTTCAAGAAGAAAAAAAATCAAATAAAAATTATTATTACAATTTAAAAATCAAAGCAGGAAGAAAACTGTATCAAACGAAGCTTAATTCTTTGTAAAAAGATGCATAAGTTGTTTTTGTCTTTTGCTTTGCATATTATTATTAGCCTAAAATTGCATACTTAGACTTCTACACCATTTTTTGTAAGTCATTTCATTCTCTTTACAAGCTTCCATTTAAGCATAGAAGGAAATGTCAAGAACATTTTCACTATCAACTAATGTTAGAAGCCATTAAAGAACTACACAACATAACTCATCCTCAGTGAACACACAAAAAATAGAGAAGCCAATGCACATAAACAAGGCAAGTAATAGATAGATAGAAACTCTCATCATTTTACCAATGTCATGGAGCTGCTGAAGCCAGGCGAAGCTCATTAAACTCATTCAACACCCACTCTTCCCCAGTGCGACCTCCAAGCACAAGGGCCCTTGTTCCACCAACAACACAGGTGCTATGTCCCCAGGCGAATTTTGGTGGCTGCCCAGGCACATTAAGCATCCTCCATGTTGGTTTTTCTTCCAATGGATCGATCCAAAAGAGCTGCGAAGGCGAGTGTAATCCGGCAATGGAGCCACCGAAGATGATGATTCTACCGCTAGGCAGGCTCACCGCAACATGATCGAGTCTCGGCGGCGGAGTGGCTCCTGGTAAACCATTCGTCTCCAATTGCCTCCATTGAGGCTCATCTTCTCCTAAATCAATCACATAAGCATCACATGATCTCAACCTCAGAGAACCACTCTTTGCCATTCCACCAAACATTAGAATCTTAGAACTTCCATAAACAGAGAGACTGTGACCTAATCTGGATGGTGGAATCCATTTGGAAGGGATTTCTTTCCATACAGGCTTCTCTTTGCTGAAGTCTAGTAGGAAAGTGTCGCTAAGAAGAACGCCGGCATCCGTGCAACCACCAGATACTACAAGCTTAGAGCCATCGAGGGTACAGGAGCTGTGCCAAGATCTGGGTAGGGGAGGAGTCTCACCTGCCACTTCCTTCCAGGCCGGCTGCTGGGCGTCGAGATCAAGCACAAACACATCGTTTAGTAATCCATGCCGTCCGCATCCACCAAAAACTACAAGCCACGAATCATTCAAGCATGACAATGTATGCCCCCATCTTCCAGGAGGGGAAGACGCTACCTGCACCTTGCACCATTCGGGATTCGCTGCTTCGAGATTTAGGACAAATGTGTCATCCATTGGTTGCATGTTGATTCCCTCCCCACCGAATAAGACGAGCCTGTTTCCTACCGCACAAGCACTGAAATTGCATCGCGATGGTTTTATCCTTCCTCCTACAGTAAATTTCTTCCATGTCACTGCCTCAAGTGTGGTCAGCTCTCTCGCAAGTCGGCCCCATCCTACACTCTTGTTTACCAGCTCCAATTTACCAGTGACCTCTCTGCCCCAAGCATTCTGGCACACCATCTTCCTCAAGTTCTCATTTTTTGTTAGCTCATGCATTCTAGTGCAAACTGAACCAACAGAAGCTATATCGCGGGGTGTCAAGCGAGATAAGATGTTGTGGGCTAATACTTCATCAGATAGCTGAAGAATGCCACAGTGCTCAAGAGGATGTTGGCTCCTACAACTGAGTTCAGATGCAGGAAGATTCATCTTGTCAAGATTGAATTTGCATTGGGATGTTGGCTTGTAAACTGGATATGTCACATTGTTGAGGTCTATGGTTGATTCAAAGAAAAGTTGAATGCCAATGATGTGTGTTATAATGCCATCATCATCAGCCATAGGCATTAGCCTCATCCTGTTGATCAAAGGAGTTCCATCTTTTCTGAAATTAAGAAGCTCACCCTGGAATTCCACTCCTTGCTCTAAGCATCTGTGGATTTCACTCACAACCATGGGATCAACTAAAGGGTGTCGTCTTTGAGCCCACGGGTCGCGGGATTGCAAGAATCGGCTGAAACAAATTTACATTAGGTTAATGCACAGGAAAGTAGATATTTCATTCTATTTATTTAGGACACATCTCCAACCGAAAATCTCATTTTTCACTCCAAAATGTCATTAAACTAAAAAATGTCATGATTCATGTCCAATCAAACTCCATTTTGCCCCCTTTTGCAAAGTAACAGTCATTCTCTCTTTCGCGCATTTCTTCGGCAAGTTCGGTAGAGACCAAAAAATAGCTGAGATGAACTGTGCAACATCAATATTGGCGTCCCACTGTTCATCCGCAACCAAATAGCAGAAGTTTTACCGTTCCGCTGGATCTCCCGAGCGACGCCATTCAAGCGTTTTGGAGTTTGGTTGGAGATGCCCTTAGGCTAGATTTGGAGGCTAGGAATTTGAGTGAAAGGAAATGTAAATAGAGCTGAAAAGCTTAATCAGTGATTGCAAATTCAACTCAACCATAACTATAGTAACTTTATTTTATTTTTATTATTTTCAAATTTCACTCAATCCAAATCAAACTTCACAAGAGAGACATTAGATGGTAAAATATCAAATTATCAGTTTTCATATTTGATGTTCTTCATTTCTGAGAAACTCAATATTTAAAACTGAACTATGGTAAGTCAAAAGCCGAATAAACAGAGATGGGAAATGGCTATTAGATAAAACTGTAAACATCTTCCATTGCAATGGCAGCATAGATTGTAGAAAACAGCTCTCACTGCTGCAATGCAGATGTAGCTAAATTTCCAAAGGGCAGATTAATGTTTCCAACATCATTACCAGCGCAGTTGAACTAAATCCTAATATAGCAACACCAAACTAGCAAGTTACCAAAACAAAAACAAGAAAAGAACAAACAAAATAAAATATCCATTTGAGAATAACTAGTAAATTATGCATCAAAGAGTCAGGAAGAAAATTTAGTATAATTCAGAAAATAAAAAGAGTCCATTAAAGAACACTTGAAATAAAAAGTTAAAATTTTTAATTTTTAGATCTCAAACAAAGCAGTGCTGATGTGCAAGGAATACTAATGGCTTCCAATGGCTAGTTCATAAAGCTCCATATACTTCTAAAAAGCCCAAAAAAAAACTCACATGAAGACTAAAACTAAACAAAAACAAAAGAACATCTATTCTATTCCCCCAATCCCAAAGGCCTAAACAGACAAATTACAAGATAAAACAAATCCGACCCTAAAAAAAGTTCAAATTAACATAAAATTATTGTGAAATTAGTCCCAAGATGAGATCTTTGAACCAAATCAAAGTCAGTAAACCATAGCAACAAAATTCAGTGAAGTCAATTACCAATTCCGGCCGAGAACCTCATCTGCGCGGTATCCAGTGGCCTTCACGAACACGGCGTTGACATATATGACTGGGAAATCTGGCTCCAGCGCGTCGGCGACGACGAAAGAAGCCGACGGACAGATCTCCGGCTCATAGCAGTAAGGTCTAAGAACCTCCGCCTCCTCCTCCTCCTCCTCCTCTTTCTCTTCTCCCACTTCCCAATCCAGCTCATCCTCTACAGACCATTTCAGGCGCTTGTTCTCAAAGATCTCACATTGGCCGCCATCTGCTCCTCTTCCTTCGATTCCCATCTCCCTCTCCCTCTCTCTCTCTCTCTCTCTCTCTCTGCCGAAAGTCACAAACTTTATAGAAATGGAGGGTGAATGGAGGGGTAAGCGCCAAATTAAGGGGAAGAACCGTATTCTTATTACAAATATCTCGACTGGGGACCGCGACATGACGTGCCTTCTGCGCCCTCAATGAAATTGTGGGCCATCGAGGGCACGATGTGGCCCTTAACTCTTTAGCTGGACATAAATATCTCAGTTCGTTGCAGGATATTTTTAAAGTAATTCTGAAGCTTTTTCTTGCGTTTTTTTACATATATTAATTTTCAAAGCGCTAAATAGGACGTCCTTTGATTGACAATTTGTAAATTTTAGGAGTAATAATGCTTTCATCTGATAATAAAATTATATATGAAGTTAGATTATTTTTTATTATTTTTTTTTTTTCATAGTGATACATTATTTTGTTTGATAGTGAAAGAACAGGAGAAACAGAGAAATAGACGAGAAGACGTGATCTGGAAAAAGGAAAATGAAGTTCTGTATTGCTTACCTGTCTAGTACAAGCTAATGACATTAAATAGACAATGCATAAGGCTTAGGCAAATCATAAGATGCCATCTGTCCTTTCTTTACAAAGATATATTTATATTTATTTAGTTATACTAATATCCCCTCAAATTGATGGGTCTCTGAGTAACAGTCAATTTGTCGCGAAGAAGTTTGAACCGAGGTGTAGGAAGATGCTTGGTGAAGATATCTGCTATTTGATCCACCGTGCTAATAGGAAGAAGACGAACATTGTGTTGATGGATATGATCACGGACGAATTTTTGGTCTATCTCTATGTGTTTGGTCCGTGCATGAAAGACGGGGTTGTTGGCAAGGGCTATGACAGACGTATTGTCACAGTACATGTTAGTTGGCTGATTCTGCATGATGCCAAATTCTACAAGAAGTCGTCTTAGCCATATGACATCTGAAGTGAGAGCGGCAAGGGATCGATACTCAGATTCAGTGGAAGATCTGGCAACCGTGTGTTGCTTTTTAACAGTCCATGAGATAAGCGAGGTGCCGAGGAATGAACAGTATCCGGAGGTGGATTTTCTTGAATGCGGATCACCGGCCCAATCAGCATCTGAAAAGGAATTGAGAAGAAGATCAGTTTTATTTATAGGAATGCCGTAGTCAATAGTACCTTTGATGTATCGAAGTAGGCGTTTCAAAAGGTAGACATGTTGAGGTAACGGGTTGTGCATGTGTTGCGAAAGTTGATTTATGCTGAAGGCAATGTCGGGTCTGGTTAATGTCAGATATTGCAAAGATTCGGTGATTTTTCTGTAAATAGTTGGATCGGAAAGAATAGGATCAGGCTTTAGTTCGTTAGGAAGCTTTGCGGTAGTTGGATTTGAAATGGCATTGCATCCAATCATAGCAGCCTGTAGCAAAATGGAAGAAGCATAGAGCGCCTGGGAGAGGAAGTAGGAGTGATTAGACCGGTCAATTTGTATTCCGAGAAAATTATGAACATCACCGAGCTGCTTTAGATCAAACCGAGTACTAATTTTATGAATTATTGAGGAGATGGCCTGCACATCATTACCAGTAACGAGTATATCATCAACGTAAATTAGAAGAAAAATTTGTATGTGATTGTATTTATAAATTAACAAAGATGGATCGGCATTACTGTGAGAGAATCCGAGAGAAGTGAGATAAGTACTGAAAGTGTTATACCATTGGCGAGGAGCCTGTTTTAGGCCATATAGAGCTTTATGAAGATGACATACAAACTTCGGGTTAGATGTGTCCTCAAATCCTTTGGGCTGCGTCATGAAGACGGTGTCCGTGAGCTCACCATGGAGAAACGCATTGGCGACGTCGAGTTGCTGAACAGGCCAATTGTGATGAATGGCAAGTGCGAGAAGAATGCGAATGGTGGGAAGCTTGGCTACGGGGCTGAATGTTTCGGTGTAGTCAAGCCCAAACTCCTGATGGTTGCCGAGAGCAACCAAGCGTGCCTTGTATTTAGCGATCGAGCCATCCGCGTGATGTTTTATTCGGTAAGTCCATTTGCATTCGAGTACAGGTGCGTTTCCTGGTGCAGGAACCAAGCTCCAGGTTCCTTGGCGCTGTAAGGCAAAGAATTCATCAGCCATGGCCTTGCGCCATTCAGGCATTTTGCTGGCATCAGTATAGCTGGTAGGAGCAATTTGGTTAGTATTGATATGTGCAAGATTTAAACGTTGGAGAGGCTTCAGCGAGCTAGTCTGAGACCTCGTGAGCATATGATGTCTGCTGGGGGCTTGTTGATAGATAGGTTGAGTGAAGAATTTGAGATAGAATATACGTACGAGATGGGGTCGGCAACAATCCGTCACCGGAGTGACTTATGTTTACCGATCGCCCATCGCCGATCGTGACAGCGTCTGATCCAGTATATTGGCTTGCAATGGACATATTGTCCATGGAATTTGTTAGATGAGTAGTTGCGCCAGAATCTAAAAACCAATTTGAGGAGGAAGTTTTTGTTGCAGCAAGAAGAGCTTTCTTGGGTACGTATTGGAGATTTGAGCGGTGCCAACAATTTTGCGCCGAGTGACCCGTCTTTAAACAAATCTGGCAGCTGACCGCAGGATTTGCGGAGGTTCTGTTCGATGTGGTGTTCGGGTAAGACGGACTCCTTCCGTATGTGCGACGTCCACGTCCTCTTGACGAATATAGTGCGAAATTTGAATCAGCGGGAGCAAGATCTTTGGCAGCTTCAGTGGTTACGTGAATCTCTTCGCTCAATAGAAGAGGATAGAGATTATCCAAACTTATTGGGTTGATCATGGTACGAATTGCAGTTTTAAAGGACTGATATGAGTTCGGTAAACCTTTCAGGATGTATAAAATAACGTCCTCACTGTCGACAGAAGAACTTGATGCAGCAATTTGATCAACGATTTTCTTGATCTCAGACAGGTATTGCGTCATCGTTTGGTTCTTGAGCGCCACGTTATGTAATTCGTTTTTCGCGCGGTGCTCTTTCGGAGGTCCACAGCTGGATCTCGACTCCCCTGCCAAATCGGGAGCTCGAGCTTGAGTCTAGCTCAAAGGGTGCACTTGAGCTCAGCTCGTGTAATAAAAGCAAGCTCACAAGGGCTCACGAGCTCGTCGCAAAAAGTTCTGGTCGATGACTAACATGGTCATAGCCATAGAAGAAGAAGGCGTTCCTTTTCCATTTTTCCCGTTGAGCGTCAACACTATCAAAGCTGAGGGGTTTATTATGTTTTTTTTGTCTCATGGAGAAAAGACTTCAACCAATTAATTTCATTATGTAATGACAAGAGCTTTTTTTCCTTATAATATATCCCATTATTTTCTATATTTGATGTGGAACATCTTAGCTAAAGTTCTCATTAGGAATAACTTATCTAGTTGTTACATGTTTGTTACATGAAAATTTTAGAATGTTATATGGCTAGTTTATATATGCTAGTATGAAATGATGATGAATATGATGATATTTTCAAGTTCTTAAGTTTGTGTTGGTTTTCTATTTGGTGTTCATTCTTGCAGATGCGTTTTTTTTCCACCGATCCACTATATTAGTTGGTATCAGAGCTTGAAGCTTGAAGAAATATGAACTGTCAAAAAAGATGGGCTTTCAACAATAATTAAAGCTCAAGAAAATGGGCGGTCGACGAAGACTAACACCAAATAAGATGGATAGTCGATGACGATCGACATTGAAGTAGATGGGCGGTCACCAATGATTGACGCCACGAAGCTCTTTGGGAAGCTCAGGTGGATGCCATAATTGATTTAATAGATGATTTGTTGTCTAATTTCAATCAGTCCATAAAGAGACTGTGAAGAACATCTGCATTCATACTAGTGTCTTCACTCCTCTTCACGTGATTGGCCCCACTCCAGTACAATTCCACCCCCACTCTGCTCTTGTCTAACTACCACTATGATGTTGTGATCCCCAGCCTGCCACTGACGCGAGGCCACACCCATATATCCCCATCAAACTGCTACCACAATCAAGCACACCCCCGTCCCACACTCTTATCCTGCTCCTGCTCCCAGTCCACTCTGGCGATCCCCTACTTGATCACTCAATCAGCAATCAAACTACGACCGTCATTTGTAAATCCCTTTGTTCCAACACGTAACCCATGATCTAGATCCTGATGAGCAACACTTTGATCCACAAAGTAGAATAAGACATAATTTGGTTGTTCCGGCTGAGAGAGACGGGCATGACGACCGTGATCTAGAACCTGAAGAAGTAGCTGCCACTATTATTTTTGAAACACACATTTCTGATTCTGCCTCCTCTTCCTCTTGCGACTAGACCCGTGATCTCGCATCTGGCATTGAGCCTGACCTCCTACTGATTCAGATTCAGACAACATAAATATTATGGTGGCAGCAGGACCGAGCACAAATATAAGTTCAGCCAAAAGGGGGAACTATAGCTAAGCAAGGAACACTCCTAGTGATGTGCAAGTAATTGAAAATGGAAACATGGTGATTTTGATCCAAGTCTTGAGGAATATAACCAACAACTTCATCAGAGAAAATGTTCTTGGTAGAGAAGGATTTGGTGCAATTTATGAGGGTGAGCTACACGATGGCACTAAGATTGTTATTAAAAGAATGGAGTCTTGTGTGATGGTATCAAAGGGTGGATTTGAAAGAATTCCAATCAGATATTATAGTTCTCATAAAAGTTAGACGTCGAAAATTCGTTTCACGCCTTGGCTACTTCTTGGAGTAGAAGAAAATAATGAGCATTTCCTTGGATGTAGCAGGGGGGTTGAGCATAGCACAGTTTGACTCATCAAAATTTTATTCATAAAGATTTAAAGCCCTCCAATGTTCTTCTTGGAGAAGAAATGAAGGCCAAGGTGTCTGATTTTGGGCTTATTAGATTAAATGATGGTAAAGGAGACACTGTGGAGACTAAACTTGCAGGGACTTTTGGGTATGTTGCTCATTATGTTGTGACTGGTTGCATGACCATGAAATACGTCATCGACACCATCTTCTACTTCGTTGATGACCAAGAAACCCTTGTAAGCATAACCACAGTCATCAAGCTCGCCAACCACTACTGCGTCCGCGAGCCACACCATCTCCCGAATATGGGCCACGCCATCTATGTCCTCTCCACTAGATCTAAAAACTGTCAGATCCTAACATGTTAGAGCTCTATGCTTTTATTTTTTGACCACCAAGTTGATTTTATTCACAATAACGATCTTATTTTGGTTGTGGGGAATGATATGATTGCTTTGTCTAGAAATTGCAACAAAATACTAAATGCTGGTTTTGGAACGATTTGCATGTTGAGTGATTTTCTAAAATTCAAGCTCAAGAAGAAGGATATGCTAATTCTCGAAGACGTAAAATCTTCGGCCAAGGAGGTTTGCTTATGTTATTTTAACCTACCTCCCTACCGATGACGCCCCGCTACTGAGTTGTGTTCTTCTGATGCCAATGTAGTATGATGTAGAACATCTTAGCTAAAGTTTTCATTAGGAATATCTTATCTAGTTGTTACATGTTTGCTATGTGAAAAGTCTAGAATGTTCTATGCCTAATTTATATATGCTAGTATTATAGTAGAAAAGATGATGATTTTTTTTTTTTTTTACTTTTTATTCTAGAATGGATGATGAATATTGTGATATTTTGAAGCTTTAAAGTTTGTGTTGGTTTCCTGTTTGGTGTTCCTTCTAACAGATATATTTCTTTCACGGACCCACTACATTAATATATATATATTAATGCAGATTTAGTACTTATTATTGTGACTTTAGCTTTTTTCTTTTTGGGAAATTAGTGTAGCTTTAGTCATCTTTTTTTTCTTGCATTTAAATTAATAAAACTAGTAATTATTTTATTTTTAAATATCCTGATAGTTAGTCAAGTCAGCTTGCCAGCTCCCGAGTCGAATCTTTCCAAGCTCGAAGTCGACCTCATTTAACAGACAAGCTTGAGCTTAAGCAGGAGTTCGAGCTTGTAGCTCGATAAACTTTGGTCGCAAGCTCATTATCAAGTTGAGTTCGAGGTAGCTCACGAGCCGGCTCGGCTTACTTACACCTCTAGCTAAAAGCTTTTTAGATTTGTGCCTCTTATAACTAAATCGAGCATGTCAATAGTGGGTGGGTTGCTTTGAATGTGAATAGCTATTATGGGCAAGCAATCCCAGTCGAGGCAAGTGATCTCCTGGGTTCAAAGTGGCTAGCTTAGATGATTCCTCATGCTTTCATTCCTCTAGGGGAGAATGGTTGTGCATTCATGAGCTGGCGCCAATCAACTTACAACAAGGTCACATTCCCTACTTTTACTATTTCAAAAATAAATATTTCACAAAATCCAAATGAGAAATTTCAGAAAAATCAATTGCTTAAAGCTATTAATTGATAATAAAAAAAATCAGGATACTCTCATTAAAATTTGGTTAAAATTGTTGCGTGTTAGAAAATACGCGGCGGTAGAGTTTTATGAATTTGCGTCCGAGCGTTGCACGTAAGTTTAACACACAAACAGAAAAGAGGAGTGAACACCAAAAGTTTTTACGTGGAAAACCCAAAAAGGGAAAAACCACGGGGCCTCGCCCAGTTGCAAAGTTCCACTAGTGATTTTGCAGATTACAGATGGCGGATTTCGTCCCACAAGTCGGGATAATCCAAATACAACTTGTTTCTTCCAGTGAGTTTACAAAATCCCTGAGAATTCCTGGCGTTTCTCGAAAATCCGGCAGAGTTCCGGCGTCTTCAGGCGGCAGGAAGAGTTTAGGCGGTGGTCGAGGAGGTGAGGAATCTCCTTTTCCCCTTTCTCCTCTTCTTCTTCTCTCTTCTGCGAGTTCCTGGCGTTTCCTGAAAGTCCGGCAGAGTTCCGGCGTCTTCAGGCGGCAGGAAAAGCTCCGGCGGCGGTGGTCGAGGAGGTGAGGAATCTCCTATTCCCCTTTCTCCTTCTCCTTCTCTTCTTCTTCTCTCTCTTCACTTGAGCCTCCTTTGTGTAGAATGAGGGCTCTATTTATAGATTTTCTGGAGTGGCATAGCTAGTAAATAGGCGTGAGATCATGGGCAAATTGGGAGTGTTTTGAATGGACGGCCGATATCGAATCCTTGAATTGTGCACTGTTCATTGGTCATTTGAAGGTCTTAATGATGTCGGAATTTGATGATCTTGGGCTCGTTGGATTTGTCTCGTCGAGCCGTTCGATTCGAGTATAAGCTAGTCAAAATCGAAGACCGTTTGGTAAATCAATTTGCGGTTTGAACCTTCCAACAGCGCTTTGAGCACTTGATTCGGACTCATTTGGGCTCGGATTAGGTTGATCTTGGTGTCGTTGGGTTCGTATTTCCGAGGCGCTCAGTTTGACTGTAAGCTTGCTGAAATCGGAGTTCGGGTACTCCCAAAATCAATTTTTGAAGTTTCCAACTAGCTTTTGCCTCGAGATTCGTGCCCGATCAAGATAATTTTTGCATGCCGTATCAGTTGCCCCCCTATTTTCGGACATCGAAGCTCCAGAAGTCCGAAAATACTTGCTCCGATATTTTACATTTGTTGAATCGCAAAAAGTTACTTTACAAAAATTATAGTCTTGCTGAATTTGAGTTTTTGCGGTTGCTACAGTAACCACGACTGCTACAGTACGTTGCTACAGTGCCAACCATACAGTATTTTCTGCAAATGACAGTTGCTACAGTCGCGCTACAGTGTTTTCTGCAAATGAAATTTTGAGCAACTGCATTCCAGTTGCTACAGTACCGCGCTCCCTCTTTTTTTTTTTTTTTTTTTTTTGTGCGATCCGCGTGAGGAGCCATTGGATCGACGCGATTTTCTTGAGTCGGTTCGCTGCCACCGACTTAGGTGGGGCCCACTCGTGTAAAGAGGCCATTTTTTGGTCAAAAAAATTCAAAAAAAATCCCAAAAAATTCTGAAAAATTTAGAAAAATTAGGAAAATTCGAAAATTGCAATAACTTCCCTTCTTTCTCTCAAAAACCTATAAATAGGCCTCATAGGCTCTTAGGAAACTTGCAACTCCTCCTTCTTTCTCCCTCCGGTTTACTGGCGATAGAAACCTACGGGATTTCTTCCTCCCCCTCCGGTTTACTGGCGATAGAAACCTACGGGATTTCTTCCTTCCCCTCCGGTTTACTGGCGATAGAAACCTACGGGATTTCCTCCTCCCCCTCCGGTTTACTGGCGATAGAAACCTACGGGATTTCTTCCTCCCCCTCCGACTTACTGGCGGTTGAGGCTTCCGCTATTTGCGAGTTGGAATTCTTTCCTGCTCGACTTAGTGCCCCTCCTTGCGTGCAGAAGCCTACGGGATTTCTTCCTCCCCCTCCGGCTTACTGGCGGTTGAGGCTTCCGCTATTTGCGAGTTGGAATTCTTTCATACTCGACTTAGCGCCCCTCCTCGCGTGCAGAAGCCTACGGGATTTCTTTTCCATCTGAGTTGAGGTTTGTTGGCGATGGACGATCGAGTTGAAGCCCGTTAGTAGTCAACGATCGAGTGTGGAGTCAAAGGGGAGAGTTCGAGAATGCGTTGCGAGAAGCCGATGACGCGTAGTAGTCTGCCGACGAGCAGAAGTCCGACGACAGGAAGAAGTCTGACTTCGGGTAGAAGACCGACGAAAATTCGTCGACAAGCAGGAGTCTGGCGACGAGTAGAAGTTCGCTGACGAGCAGAAGTCCGACGTCGGGTAAAAGTCCGCTGACGAGCAGAAGTCCGACGTCGGGTAGAAGTCTGCTGACGAGCAGAAGTCCGATAACGAGTAGGAGTCCGCTGACGAGCAGAAATCCGACGATAGGGAGAAGTACGACGTCGGGTAGGAGTCTGCTAACGAGCAAAAATCCGACGATGCGTAGGAGTCTTCTGACGAGCAGAAGTCGACTGACGAGCAGAAGTCCGATGTCGGGTAGAAATCCGCTGACGAGCAGAAATCCGACGACAGGGAGAAGTACGACGTCGGGTAGGAGTCCGCTAACGAGCAGAAGTCCGACGATGCGTAGGAGTCTTCTGACGAGCAGAAGTCTGACGACGAGCAGAAGTCGACTGACGAGCAGAAGTCCGATGTCGGGTAGAAATCCGCTGACGAGCAGAAATCCGACGATAGGGAGAAGTACGACGTCGGGTAGGAGTCCGCTAACGAGCAGAAGTCCGACGATGCGTAGGAGTCATCTGACGAGTAGAAGTCTGACGACGAGTAGAAGTCCGCTGACGAGTAGAAGTCCGACGACGAGCAGAAGTCGACTGACGAGCAGAAGTCCGACGACAGGGAGAAGTACGACGTCGGGTAGGAGTCCGCTAACGAGCAGAAGTCCGACGATGCGTAGGAGTCTTCTGACGAGCAGAAGTCTGACGACGAGCAGAAGCCGACTGACGAGCAGAAGTTCGATGTCGGGTAGAAATCCGCTGACGAGCAGAAATCCGACGACAGGGAGAAGTACGACGTCGGGTAGGAGTCCGCTAACGAGCAGAAGCCCGACGATGCGTAGAGTCTTCTGACGAGCAGAAGTCTGACGACGAGTAGAAGTCCGCTGACGAGCAGAAGCCCGACGACGAGCAGAAGTCGACTGACGAGCAGAAGTCCGACGACGAGTAGGAGTCCGCTGACGAGCAGAAATCTGACGATAGGGAGAAGTACGACGTCGGGTAGGAGTCCGCTAACGAGCAGAAGTCTGACGACGAGTAGAAGTCTGCTGGCGAGCAGAAGTCTGACGATGCGTAGGAGTCTTCCTACGAGCAGAAGTCTGACGACAGGGAGGAGTCCGACGTCGGGTAGAAGTCCTATCCGAGGTTGTATGTCAGGACATTTGTTCGATGACATTAACCTGTATGGAAGAGATCGAGAGAATCCACCAAGGATGTAAGACCTATCCGAGGTTGTATGTCGGAGCCCTGCTCGACGACGTTAACCTGTGTGGAAGAGGCCGAGAGAATCCACCAAGGATGTAAGACCTTTCCGAGGTTGTATGTCGAAGCCTTTGCTTGACGACGTTAACCTGTGTGGAAGAGGTCGAGAGAATCCACCAAGGATGTGAGACCTTTCCGAGGTTGTATGTCAGAGCCCTGCTCGATGACGTTAACCTGTGTGGAAGAGGTCGAGAGAATCCACCAAGGATGTAAGACCTATCCGAGGTTGTATGTCGGAGCCCTGCTCGACGACGTTAACCTGTGTGGATGAGGTCAGGATCAAATCCCCCTGGGATTGATCGTCCGGTGATTGAGATACAATATGGATTGTGTATTTCTCGAATCATGGAGAAAGAATTTGAGGAGTTTTTTCTTATCTTTCATAAGAGAAAAAATCATATCACAATAATATGAACATTCTATTACTACATTAAGTAAGATAGTACAATTGTCCCCTAGTACGACTTACAAATTACAAAGCACTCAACACACGAGATCTACGTATGGTGATAATACCACAACATTAAACTTGGAAGACGACATTAGAGATATCAAAGTGACACTCAACTCAACATAAAAGTGAGAACAAGACAAGTAATATTTGTTAATACAAATACACGAAGTGCGTGATCATTCAATCTCTCCAACCATTTGAACATTATTCAATGGTTGTCTTTGTTGTTGATTCTGCCCCCCAGTCGGACCAACTTCATCTCGGGTTGGTGTATTCTTGATGAATTGTCGGAGATATCCTTGTTGGATCAGTCTCTCAACTTCTTCCTTGAGCTGCCAACATGCTTCAGTAGTGTGCCCACGGCTACGGTGGAAGTGGCAATATTGCTCCTGGTTTCCGACGTTGGGCTTCAAAGGGTGTGGCCATTTCACGTTCTCCTGATCCCGGATGACCATTAATACATTTGCTTGGGATGTATTGAGTGGGGTGTACTCCTTTTCTTGGCGAGGTCCTCGTCGTGGTGACGAAGACCTATGAGATAGATTATTCTTCTCATGCTTTTTCTGCTGTGAGAAAGAATTATCCATCCCAGGTGCACCTTTGCGCTTCCCGCTGATTTGCTCAAACTGTTTCCTGTGAGCATTTATAGCTTCATCCGCAGAGATTTGTACCTCTACGCGATGGATCAAGTCAGCGTACGAATGAACGGTGTCTCGCATAAGGGCCGAATAGAAGGGGCCAGGACGAAGACCTCCAAGAAAGACCCCTCTGAGTAATTCAGGGTCTACTCCTGGAATCTGTCGTGCTTCAGTGGAAAATCGTTGAAAATACTCCTTCAACGATTCTCCCTCATTTTGGCGAATCCCGGAGAGGTGGGAAGAATCCTTAGCAATTCTTCGATTGGCCATAAATTGTTCGACGAATACTTTGGCCAATTTGACAAAAGAGGGGATCGTTCCAGGTGGAAGCGAGTAGAACCATGTTCGGGCCTGTCCTTTAAGGGTGGCGGGAAAGACCTGGCAGAGGAGCGCATCTGATGCTCGTTGAATATGCATGATGGTTCTGTAGTAGTCGATATGCTCATATGGGTCGGTCGTCCCGTCGTAGGACTCAACATTTGGCACTTTGAATCCTACTGGAATGGGGTGCTGAAGAATGGCTTCCGTTAGAGGTGATGATTCCTGGAAATTCCTCTGTCGGAGAGCATGCCTCACATCTCCTCGGGGGAACTCTTCCCGTACCAATTTTTGCAGTTCGCGACGCAGGACATTGTGAGGGAATCCCACGATGTGTGGTTGGGGAGAGCCTTTGGGGAGATCCGAAAAAATGCGAGGATGTGTTGAACTCGCTGTATCGGCAAGTTCATCTTCCTGTTGTGATTGAGGATGTGGAGGAAGACGAATTTCTTCTTGTCGACGCTCGAATTGAACATCTTCAACCCTTGGTGGATCCCGAGGGCGAAGGATCTCTTCTAACGTCGGCTGTCGATCGTCTCGTAGGAGTTGAAGGATCTCGTTCTGAGATTCTTCCATCTTCCGGATTCTTTCTTCTAAAGAAGGTTCCGTGATCCCTTCTCCAGCAGCATTCTGCCCCCCAGGAGGAAAAGATGCTGACATTGGTCGTCTATGGTTAATAGAAGGATTTCTGGATTGGTGGGAGTTGGAGCGAGAAGCTCCAACTAAACGAATGCTGCGCCTATTCACCATCGTAGCAGTACTCGAAGTAGTGGGATTGTGGTTCCCACAGACGGCGCCAAACTGTTGCGTGTTAGAAAATACGCGGCGGTAGAGTTTTATGAATTTGCGTCCGAGCGTTGCACGTAAGTTTAACACACAAACAGAAAAGAGGAGTGAACACCAAAAGTTTTTACGTGGAAAACCCAAAAAGGGAAAAACCACGGGGCCTCGCCCAGTTGCAAAGTTCCACTAGTGATTTTGCAGATTACAGATGGCGGATTTCGTCCCACAAGTCGGGATAATCCAAATACAACTTGTTTCTTCCAGTGAGTTTACAAAATCCCTGCGAATTCCTGGCGTTTCTCGAAAATCCGGCAGAGTTCCGGCGTCTTCAGGCGGCAGGAAGAGTTTAGGCGGTGGTCGAGGAGGTGAGGAATCTCCTTTTCCCCTTTCTCCTCTTCTTCTTCTCTCTTCTGCGAGTTCCTGGCGTTTCCTGAAAGTCCGGCAGAGTTCCGGCGTCTTCAGGCGGCAGGAAAAGCTCCGGCGGCGGTGGTCGAGGAGGTGAGGAATCTCCTATTCCCCTTTCTCCTTCTCCTTCTCTTCTTCTTCTCTCTCTTCACTTGAGCCTCCTTTGTGTAGAATGAGGGCTCTATTTATAGATTTTCTGGAGTGGCATAGCTAGTAAATAGGCGTGAGATCATGGGCAAATTGGGAGTGTTTTGAATGGACGGCCGATATCGAATCCTTGAATTGTGCACTGTTCATTGGTCATTTGAAGGTCTTAATGATGTCGGAATTTGATGATCTTGGGCTCGTTGGATTTGTCTCGTCGAGCCGTTCGATTCGAGTATAAGCTAGTCAAAATCGAAGACCGTTTGGTAAATCAATTTGCGGTTTGAACCTTCCAACAGCGCTTTGAGCACTTGATTCGGACTCATTTGGGCTCGGATTAGGTTGATCTTGGTGTCGTTGGGTTCGTATTTCCGAGGCGCTCAGTTTGACTGTAAGCTTGCTGAAATCGGAGTTCGGGTACTCCCAAAATCAATTTTTGAAGTTTCCAACTAGCTTTTGCCTCGAGATTCGTGCCCGATCAAGATAATTTTTGCATGCCGTATCAAAAATAAAATTTAAATTTTGTTTTTTGGTTTTCAAATAAGTGTAAATATAATAATTTATCAGATATTATATTCATTTAATAGGGTTATTGATGCTAGAAAATATCTTCATTCATGACTTACTATTTTTTTTTTAATTCAAGGAAACAATAATTAGTCGCAATATCTTTTTTTATGATTAAATAGCTTATTTTGATTTAATGAATTATTTTTAATGAATATTTTGTTTTTTATTTTGCAAAAAATGCAAAGTCAAATACAAAAGAAGAATTAAGAACACATTTATAGATCTAAAATATGATGTCAAATTTATATTAAATTTTTATTAAGGCATATATATATATATATATATATATATATATATATTAATTTCTCGCTCATACAATATAAAAGAAATATTTTAGAGTTGTTTGGATAAATATAAAGTAAATGTAAGTAAATTTTTTCGTTAGAAATAATAAAGGTAGAGTAAAGTTTTAAATGGTGGCAGCTAGTGACAGCGATTTTAATTGACGGACGGTAGTGATGGCTGAAGACGGTTTATAATTTAAAAAAATTTTATAATTTTATTCATTTAATCATAAAATATAAAATTTTTATAATAATATTTATATATAAAAAAATTCATTTTAATATATGGATTGAGAGTTTAGAGTATAACCTTTCTCGGCCTTTTGGCTAAGATCAAGTGGAGAGTTTAGAGTATATACTATTGAATAAGAGGTCTAAAATTTGATAAAGTCAAAAAAATCGTTATCAGGATAAGAAAAACTATTGTACCGCCCACCACGTCAACCCTCGAAAAATATCTAGAATATTTCACGGCGGATCCGTTAGGGCTAAAAAGAAATATCTAGAAGATTTCAAGGCGAATCATTTTGGGCCACGTGTCTACGATATATTGCCAATATTTCAGATCTTGGTCATTTCTCAGAGTTTTTTTTTTTTTTTTTTACATTTAGATATATACATATATTAGAATTCAAAGATTTTTAATGAATAGTAGGGGTGTCAATTCGGGTCAATGGGTCGGGTTCGGGTCGAACCCGGAACTGACCTGGCATTGTTCGGGTCAACCAGAACCCGACCCGTTTTTAAAAACTGGTCAGGTTTTCGGACCCGAACTTGACCCGACACGAATAACCCGAAGTTGACATAAAATTGCTAGTTTTCGGGTTTAAAATCGGATCAATCTTTCATTTTCAGGTAAAAAAAATTCGGATCAAATAGGAGTTTTCGTGTCAATTTCGGATCATTTTTGGATTGCTGGATCAACCCGAACTTGACCCGATTTTTAAAACGGGTTGATTTATTGAACCCAAATCCGACCCGTTTCGGGTCCGGGTTGACTTTAACCCGGATTTTTTCGGGTCGGATTCGAGTCGTGTCAAAAATTGACACCCCTAATGAATAGTCAAAACTTTTAATCAAAAAGATTTTGAAAGTTTGCATCTCAATTTGTTATAAATGATAATTATATTATTTATTTTTTAATCAGAATTTCATAATTAATATTTCTACTATTTTATAATGTTAACTATAGTAAAAAAATTAATTTTGATTAAAAAAATCATTTATATAGATAATAACGAGTATTTATTTTTATAGAGATATGTTCAACTTGATTTAGATGATAAAGGATCATATTCGTTATTATTACACTAATTCTGATTGCAGGCTGCAACTAATAAGAAGATGGTGTGTGGTGGCTTTACATTCCCTAGCTGGCATCATCATTAGCAAGCCTGCACGCGTATCACTCATGGCTCAGGCATATTCGACCGCCACACACTTTTTAATGAAAATCGTCAAATAAATAAAATAAAATAAAAATGAAATCGCCATAATTGACGTTTAGACGATTGACTGGCTCACTTAATCCTAACACCGTCGCCTCATTTCACCGTTAGCATTACTTAAAAATAATAATAATAATAATTAATTATAGCAAGTCGCCAACGTATGTTGCACCGATACGTCTATTTATGATGCTTTTTATGCTGTATCGGATATGGATACGTGTCGGATATGGCACGGATACGTGTCGGATATGGCTATGCCGTGTCCAATTAAAATATTATTTAAATTTGATCGGACATGCGTATCAGATACGCGTGTCCTATTTAAAAAAAATAGAACCGCAATTTGCCCTATTCATTTCGGTTATTCGCTCCATATCCTTATTCATTTATGCGGCTTAAACATTTTCACGAGCTAGGTTTTTCGTTTCTGCACAGGTGTTTGTCTTCTTCGTTATAGTCGAAGGAGCGGCTCGACGACGCGAGCTTAGAAGCGGACATGATCATCCTTCGTCAACAAAGAGACTTGACGACGCGAGCATTAAAGCTGACAGAATCCTTCGTCGATGGAGCGACTCGACAACACAAATAGTAAAGGCGACGTGAGCATTAAAGGTTCGTTTTCTTCATTCTAAGTTTTCTTAATCGTAGGCTCGGTACCGGAACTTAGTACCGCTCAGTACTCGGAACCGCTCGGTACCGCTCAATACTGTTCGGTACCGCTCGGTACTCAGTACTGCTCGGTACCGCTTGGTACTCGGTACTGCACAATACTGCTCGGTACAGGAACTCGTTGCCGCTCGGTACCAGAACTCGGTATCGCTCGGTACAGAGGGGTACCGAATGGTACCAAGCAGGTAGAACCCCGCTAGGGGATAGCGCCCCTTTGGATCCTAGTAGAGGCGCAACATATCTACAATTTTAATTAAAAATTTTCAAATTTTAATTAAAAATTTCCATGTTTCAAATTCATGTGGATTAATTTGTATCGATCATTCGTAGGATAATGAACTCTGGTGGTGTGGAAATTAGGTCTACTTATGGTCCATCAGAGATAATTATTGAAGATAACAAACCTCTGTGGGGTTATATGACAAAAATAGGTAAAATGTCATAAGGCGGTGGCAATATTGCATTCTAATGCAATTTTTGTAATGCCACATACGAAGGATCATATTATAGAGTGAATGCTTATTTGTTGAAGATTAGTGGTCATGAAATTAAAGTATGCTTGAATATAAGCTAATCACAAATGACTAAATTGTAAAGAAAAATCAATGAAGCTGAGCGAAGGAGTAAAAAGGAGCTTCCAAAACATAATTCACTTCCAAGCACTCTTGCTTTATATCCTTCATCATCTTCTTTAATTAGAAGTGATGACAGTACTGTTAATAAGGGACCTTTTCGGATGGAGGGATTTGAACCAATAAGAAGAAAACATATTGTAAATAGTGCTTTGGAGAAAGCATTTAATTTAACAATTAGAGAACAATTAGATGGGAAAATAGCTAGAATGTTTTACTCAGTTGGACTTCCTTTTAACCTAGTAAGAAATCCACATTACAAGAATGTCTTTACCTATGGTCCAAATTTGACATTTTTGGGGTCCCTAGCACAATTTTTGACGTTTCAGACTCAATTTTGACATATCTGAGGCTCAACAGGGCCTCTATAATTGAGTTTGAGCAATTTATATTTTATGGAACGCAAAATTTTGCGATTCGATCAATTTAAAAATATTGGAACAAGTATTTTTATACTTCTAGAGCTTCGACGTCCAAAAATATGGGGGCAACTAATATCTCATAAAAAATTATCTTGAGCAAACACGGATCTCGAGGCAAAAATCAAGTTGGAAATTTAAAACATTAAATATACGATCATCTGAACTCTGATTTCAACAAACTTATAGTCAAACTGATTATCTTGGAAATACGAACCCAACGACATCAAATTCAACTCAATCCGAGCCCAAATGGGTCTGAATAGAATACCCGAAGCGTTGTTGGAAGGTTCAAACCATAATTTGGATTACCAAACAGTTTCAACACATAACATGCTTATAGTCGAATCGAGCGGCTCGACGATACAAATCTAATGAGCCCAAGATTATTGAATTTCGATATCATTAAGACGTTCAAATGTCTGACGAACGGTCCATGATCAAGGGATTCAATATCAGCCATCCATCCAAACCACTATGCATTTGCCCTTGATCCTCCCCTTATTTACTTGTCATGTCACTATCAAAAAACTATAAATAGTCCTTCATTTCTCTTAAGAGGAGGCCTAAGGAAGAAGAAGAAGATGAATAAATGAGAAGAAGAGAGAATAAACTCCTCCACGACCATCGGTGGAGTTTCGCCTGGCTTTCCAGTGACGCCAGAATTCCGTCCGGCTTTCAAGTGATGCTAGAATTCTATCTGATCTTCAAGTGACGTCAGAGTTCTCCCCGGCCACCGACTAACGTCAGATTTTTACCTGACGTCGGACCTTTGCTCGTCGCCTAATTTCTACCCAACACCGGACATTTATCCGATGCTGGATTTCTGTCCATTGTTATACTTCTACCTAACACCGTCCTTCTAACCGCCATCGTCAGATAACGGTCCTTTCGAACTCCGTCGCCTGCAGACTACGGACCTTCCGACTTACGTCGGATTGACTACAGACCTTCCGACCAAACAATCACATCAACAGAGATTTTTTGTATTCCTACCATGCAATGTATTTAATATGATGTACATCGAGCTAAGGTCTTCCACTACAGGAAAGTAGCGTTTTTTTGGCGGCTTTTCCAGCGAAAAATTATGTAGTTTCCAGCGGAATTCTAATTTTTCCGGCGAATTTCCGATGAAAATGTTTTCGACGGTAAATTGAGTGTCGGAAAAAAATTTACGTCGAAAAATTCTCCGGCGGAATTAGTTCGCCGGAAATATTTTCAGGCGGACAAACTCCATCGGAACTTAGAAGAAATTAAAAAAAAAAAAAGATATCCTCCCCCGGCTGGCCCGCCTGCAAGTGGAAACCCCGCCTGCAAGTAATTTATAAATTTTAATTAACAATTAAAAAATTTATTACATTTACATTTAATTATAATAATGTACCAAGTTTATAATTAATTAAAAAAATTATTAAATTTATAAATATTTAAAATAAGCTATAAAATTATTAATTATGAATAATTTTTTTTTCAGAAATTTTTAAATCCGCAGGAAAACAATTCGTCGGAAAGCCGTCAGAAAATCCGTCGGTATTGAGCAATTTTCCTATAGTGTTCCCCCAAGGAAGGACCTCATTTGTAATCAACTGCAAATACTAGTGGATTTTTTATACTAGGCTAAGCCCGGTGATTTTTCCTTCTCTCAAGGGTTTTTCACGTAAAAATCTTGGTGTCTTAGTGAATGATACACCCTCTCTCTTTATCTATATGTGTGCTGGATTTTCGTATAACGCTAAGACAATAAATTTTATTTTTATCTACCGCCGCAAATACTCCACGACACAACAATTATAAATTACTGTATAATATAACTTTATATCATCTTTGTACTCAAAATTTTTGGATAACTATCTTCCATATATTGAAATATGGGGCCTAGTTGTACGCAGGATTTAGGCCAAATTTATCCAGGATTTGAGCTGAATCCTTCCAATTTCCCAAAAACGTAAACTGAAATCTCACAATATGTGGCATTTTACCCATTGTCGTGATTTATCAAATCAATAAATTAGGCTTTATTTGGATCAGCTTTTTTACTTTTTCTTATAGCAATTTTTCAATACAAATTTTTTTTTTTTTTTGGGAAAATTGGGAGCCGAAGCTCATGTATTAAAGTAAAAAGGAGTTACAAGTAAGAAACCAAAACCTATAAAAGAAAAGGTTTGGATCCCCGATCAAACCAAAATAAAAAACATAACAGAGGAGAAAAACAAAACAACTGGGATGCAGGCATAAGGAGAGCACCCCAAATTCACCCAGCATCAGAGACTGACTGTGAAGTGATCGAAAGGGTCCAAATCCCCGGTTGCTATCACCATAAAAAAGAGATCATAAACAGCCGGACAACCATCCAAGGGGAAAATCCAGCTAGGCATAGTCCAATGGTGCACTCCGGTCATCATTGTCCCACAAAAATTCCTCCTCCAGCAGATTGATAACAAGAACCGCCAGCCCAAAACCTGATCAGAAGAAATTCGGAAACTTGAGCTTGAGAACCTCCACATTTTTCCAATTGCCAGTTTTCTTCCTAACAACCTCTTTAATGAGCTCCGACAAAAATTTTAATTTGGTACTAAAAAATTGCTTTAGGAATCAATAAAAAAGTCTTCCTAAATATAGCCTTAGACTTTATTTGGGATAGTTTTCTTACTATTTTCTAAAACAATTTGTCAGTACAATTATTTTATTAACGAGAAATTTTTTTACTAATTTTTCTTTTAAATTAGTAAGAAAGTTGTCCTAAATAAAATCTTAGAAAATCCAAAAAAGAATTAGGAGAAGAAGCACACCAAAAGTTGAAAGATCCATACGTAGGAGGCGAAAAGGCTTTGGGGCTCTTACAAACTGCTAATTAATGCAAAACATGTGAAGCCGAAGCAACAATGACGAAATGGAGATGAGAAAAAGAAGTAAACCAACATTGATAAAGACCATTGTTTAATTATAGAAATAGATACTCGATGGCAGAAAAGAACATTGTTCCCGTTCTTCAATCAGCTTTTTTTTTCTTTTCTTAATTTTTTAACCTTTATTATGATTTAGTTTGGGATAACTTTTTTATTACTTCTTAAAATATGATTTTAGTAAAAAAATTAATTTTTTTACTTAAATTTTGTTATAAGAAGAAATAAAAAAATCGTCCAAACGAAATCTAAATCATATGAGAAAAGAGCTGATCGGACATAAAAGGAAATTTATCGATCCACTAGTTAATGAATAATAGTAATATATAATAAGTATGATTTAATTAATTTAATTAAGCGCTATTGATATGTCATCAAAAAATTATCTTGACTGGGCACGAATTTCGATGCAAAATCAAGTGGGAAACTTTCGAAATTAAATTTGGGACCATCCGAACTCCGATTTCAGCAAACTTATAGGCAAACCAATCCGAGCCCAAACGGGTCCAAATTAAGGGTAAGAAGCACTGTTGGAAGGTTCAAAACACAATTTGGATTACCAAACGGTTTTCAAACAAAACGTGCTTATAGTCAAATCGAGTGGCTCAACGAGATGAATCCAACGAGCCCAAGATCACCGAATTCCGACTTCTTTAAGAACTTCAGATGTCTGACAAACGGTCCACGATCAAGGGATTCAATATCGGTCGTCCATCCAACCACTCCCCATTTATATTTGATCTCTCACATATTTATGGGTCATGCCACTCCAGAAATCTATAAATAGACCCCTCAATTCTCTTGAAGGGGGATCCAAGCAAGAAGAGAAGAAGAGAAGAGAAGGAAGAAGTTCTGCCTCAACCACCGCCGGAGTTTTGCCAGGACTACCACCGGAGCTTCGCCGGACCACCACATGAGGCCTTTGCCTTCGCAAGATCACTACCGAAGGCACGGAGTTCTGCCAGACCACCACCTGAAGCATGAAGTTTTGTCGGACAATCACCTGACACCCAGACTTCTGTCGTACAGTTATTATTTGTAATCTGATTGCCCTTGGAGGCGAGTTAGCCTATTGTCACCAACTCAAGTTCTAGTGGAATCATTTTCAACTGGGCCAGATCCCGTGGTTTTTCCCTTTTTCCAGGACTTTTCACGTAAAAACTCTGGTGTCTTTTATGAATGTTACATCCTTTCTCTTATATGCTTGTTTGCTGGATCTTCGTACAATGCTAAGGAATTAAACTATATATTTCTCTACCACCGCAAATACTCCAGGACGCCAACACCTATAATTATTTTAAATTAGAATTTATTATATTCAATCGATATTAATATTAATCTAATAGCTTTTCTTATTTTGCTTATCTTTAATTAATCTATTTAGGATTAATTAAAAATTTAAATGAAAATTTATATTTTATTACTTTAATAACTTCCTAATCAATAATTTATTATTATATTAAAATATAATAATTATGATTCATTATTATTTGGTAAACTTTATTTTAATTATATAATGTATATTAATTTTAGTGTTAATAATTATTTTAAAATCTTATTTTAGCTAATAAAATTTAAATCTTGAAATGATTATTAAAACAATATTTCAATATTTAATTGAATTTAGGCTTCGTTTGGAACGTCTTTCTTATTGCTTCTCAAAGTAGTTTTTTAGAATAAAAAATTAAAATTTTTGTACTAAAAAAAATATTTAATAAGTAGTAAGAAAGTCATCCTAAATGAAGCCTTTATTTTAACTATATCAAATAATTTTCAGGATTTAAATTCCAAAGAATTGAGTAACTCCAAAATTACAGGATTTACCAAATATTATTTTCAGTTAAATTCTATGTGTATCCAAACAGGCCCATATAGTTATCCAACTCAATCTCCACTCCAAGTGGATAACAACCAAATGAATCACCCAACATACCCCAACTTTTGATGTTCCCAATCAATCATTCACTAAATTTTACAAATGAATGACATTCAACATCATCAACCACTAAATTTCTCGTCTATATTATCAACCACTAGTAGCCCCCTCCCAATAAGAAAATAATGAAGAGTCTGATGTTAGGGCTGTCAAAATTGGGTCATGGGTCGAGTTCGGGTCCAACCCGAAATAGACCCGACACTGTTCAACCCGACCCGAACCAGACCCGTTTTTTTGCAAACGGGTCGGTTTTCTGAACCTGAACCCGACCCGATTAGGGTATATTTTATTAAAATTTTTTATTTAATTCAATTTATTTAAATCTAAATCAAATTAAGGTAAGATTTAATTCAATTATTTTAAAATTAATCAAGATTAATTTAATTTGGGTAATAATGTTTATAATTTTTTGAAATATCATTTACTTATTTCATAAAAATCCATTAAAACTCTTCTAAATTAATTAAAAACGGGTCAAATCGGATTGATTTCGGATTTCCAGGTCAACTCGAACCCGACCCGGTTTTACAAACGAGACGAAATCCCTAACCCGAACCAGACCAGGTTCTGGTTCGGGTTGACCCGAACCCGAAATTTTCGGGTCGGGTCAAATATTGACACCCCTACTGATCTAGAACATCTTAGTTAAGATTTTTTTTAGGACTAGCTTACCATAGTTTGTTACAAGTTTATTATTACTAGTTTCTAGAATATTCTTATTAGCCTATAAACATGCAAGTTTTGTAGTAGGAAGAGATTATTGATGAATGGAATCATCCTTTAAGTCTTTGAGTCCTGTGTTTGTCCTTGGATTGGGATTTTTTTCTTGCAGGTCAGATTCTTCCGCTGATCCACTGCATCAAATGCATGCCAACCATTACATGGTTTTCAACTCTCATCATCTATCACCTTCCAACACTCATCATCTGATCATTCAAACTCCTCAAGATTTCTCCATCACTAAAAATGATACTTCTCACAACTCAAATCTATTACATTTTCTTTATGCTTTTTTCAAAATATAAAAAGGTCTTTATAATAAATTAATTTGATTTATAATTATGAAACACCCATTTTATTAATTAGGATTGTTGCTTCCTGGAGTATTCGCGGCAGTAGAGAAATATATAGTTTAATGTCTTAATATTGTACGAAGTTCCAGCACATAATCAGATAAGAGAGGGTGTGGCGTTCGTAAGAGACACTAGAGTTTTTACATGGAAACCCTTGAAAAAGGGGGAAAAACCACGAGGCCTGACCCAGTTTGAATGAATCTACTAGTATTTGGAGTCGATTACAAATAAGGCCCTTCCTTAGGAGAGGCCTTGGCTTGATGTCACAAATATATATCATATAGAGCGCATTATATGGTGGGAGTTATAATATAGACATGTTTATTTGGTCGGCACGACCATTATCAATAGGATAGAGGTCGGAAAGACCGTTGTTTGGTGATGGAGGTCAGAAGGATTGTAGTAGGCAGAAGACAGAGGTCTGAAAGACCGTAGTTGGCAGAAGACAGAGGTTAGAAAGACCGTTGTCTGGTGATGGAGGTCGGAAGGACCATAGAAGGTGACGGAGGTCGGAAGAATCGTAGTCGGCAGGAGACCGGGGTCAGAAAAATCGTTATCTGTTGATGGAGGTTGGAAGAACCGTAGCTGGCAGGAGATTGGGGTATGAAAGACCGTTGTCTGGGAATATTTCTTTTTCTAACCATTTTATTTTTCTAATAAAAATATTTTAAATTGACAATGCTTTGTGATCATTTACCCATCCTGATTTTTTCACATAAAAAATATCATCTTATATGTAATTATAAACAATTTTTTTTATTGCTTTGTAACGTTATTGTAGAGAAAATATTTAATTTTAATTTGTTTTAGAAAATAGCTTTTTAATATAATTTTTTTTTAAATAATGAAAAACTGTTGAGAAAAAAATTATGGTTACAGGCAGAACAAAAAAAATCAATTAAATTCTTCAACTTGTCGCTGGGCCAAATTCTTGAAGGAAGATTTACATGCATGGCACTAATTTTTTTTTTTCTTAAACATATGAGCTTTTTAAACTTATTTGTTGTGTATTTGGGCCTTTTTCTAGCTGCGACTTCTTAAATTTTTTTTTTTAATTTAAATTTGGACTATAAAGTGGGAGCTCATTCGAGTGTATCATTTACTCTAATGGAGCTCTTACTGCTAGATTATGCAGATTCTTATCTGATATTGTTATAAGCTCTGAATTCCTAAGTTTTGACACTAGTTTGATTTACTGCCTTTGATGTAGATCTTCTTGGGTTACATCAGGAGATGTTACACATCAATTGGCTTCACAGTATAAATTTTCTGTGATTTTTTTTTTTTAATTTTGTGTGTGTGGAAATTAGAGGCGGTGCCGGTTGGGAGTCAAATTCCTAACCAACAAATCAAAAAGAGCTGCATATGATCTTTTACACTGCTATTACATTTTTGTTGGTAGCAAAGCCAACTTATCAAGATTTAGGTACTATTAGTGTTAATTTTCAGAGTCTTTCTCAGATCACAACAACATTTCTATTTGTCTCATGCTTTTTATTATTTTTTCATAACATTAAAAGTTTATTTTTTTGATGTAAAGCATTTTTTTTGTAACCAGCTCTGTTGCGTCTTGAAATATTTGAATGAGAAATATAAAGTTTAACGTCTTAATTTTGTACGAATATCCAACACACAATCAAATACAAGAGAGGTTGTAGCGTTCATAAGAGACACAAGAGTTTTTATATGAAAACCTCTGAAAAGGGGGAAAAACCACAGGACCTGATCAAGTTTGAATGAATCCACTAGTGTTTGCAGTCAATTACAAATTAGGTCTTTCTTTGAGAGAAGACATTGATTTGATGCAACAAATATACATAATATATAGTGCATTACATGGTGGAAATTAGAAGAACTAGCATTAACATGTTTCTTTGGTCGACAGGACCATAGTCGGAGGGCAATGGGGTTATAGTGGTTGGAAGGACCGTAGTCAACGGGCGACGGGGTTTTAAAAGATTGTAGTCTGATGATAAAGGGCGGAAGGACCGTTGTCTAACAATGGAGGTAGGAAGGATTGTAGTATGTAGGCAACAGAGACCGGAAAGACTGTAGTATGACAAAGGAGGTCAGAAGGATAACACTTAGCAGGTGGGAGAGGTTAGAAGGACCATAGTCAGCGGGCGACAATGGTTACAAAGATAATATTCTAGTGACGGAGGTCAGAAGGACGGTAGTCTGCAAGCGATAATTGTCAGAAAGACCATTAATTATTGATAACAGCAATCGGAAGGACTGTAGTCGACGGGCAATGGAGGTTGAAAAGACCGTAGTCTAGGGGCAACAATGGTCAGAAAGACTGTTGTTTGGTGATAACGGTCGGAAGAAGTGTAGTCGACGGGTTAAAAAAATCACAGTCAAGAGGCGATAGTGGTCAGAAAGACCATTGTCTAGTGACAGAGATTAGAAGGACCGTAGTCTGTGAGCGACAATAGTCAGAAAGACAGTTATCTAGTGACGGATGTCAGAAGTACTGTAGTCGGCAGATGACAGATGTCGGAAAGACCGTAGTCTGGCAACGGAGGTCGTAAGGACCATAGTCTGGTGACGGAGATCAGAAGGACAATAGTAAATGAGCGTTAGAGGGAAGAAAGACTGTTGTCTAGCGACGGAGGTAGGAAGGACCATAGTTGCTATATGACATTGGTCAGAAAGACCGTTGTCTGACGACAGAGATAAGAAGGATCATAATCAATGGGCGATAGTGGTCAGAAAGATCGTTGTCTCGCAACAGAGGTCGGAAGGATCGTAATCGGAGGACGATAGTGGTCAAAAAGACTATAGTCGGCGACGACAATGATTAGAATGACTATAGTCGGGAGATGGAGGTGGGAAAGACCGTAGTTGGTCGAAGGTTGTTAGAAGGACTATAGTCAACGAGCGACAGTTGTCAGGGGGAAATCCGACGATAATCCATGGTCGGGAGTAAGTCCGGTAACAATTGGTTGTCAGGTGGAAGTCCGACGTCAATTGGTGGCCAAGCAGAAGTCCGACGTCAGTTGGTGGCCAGGCAGAATTCCGGTGTTAGTCAATTTCCGGGCCAAAGTCCGATGAAAGTCCGTGGCATGGCTGAAATCCGGTGATAGTCCAACTGTAGAAACTCAAGAACAGAGTTTCTTGATTCACAATAGCAGGCGAAAGTTTAAACAGAGAGAAGGAAAATATTATTAATGTCTATCTGAGTACATGTACAGGAATAGTATTTATAGAGAGATAGGCTATATATTTGGTAATACAATGAGCTATATTTATTTTATGTAACGGCGTTGTTTGTGTGCTCTAATATCCCCCCGGAAACTGAAGGGTCTTGAAAGACATTCAGTTTGAGGAACAAATCATGAAAGCGCGGTGTAGATAGTGGTTTGGTGAGGATATCAGCCAACTGATCTTTTGTGCTAATAGGAAGTATACGAATGGTGCCTTGCTGTACATGATCACGAACGAACCGATGATCGATCTCGATGTGTTTCGTTCGAGCATGGAAAACGGGATTATTTGCAAGTGCTATCGCGGATGTATTGTCACAATAAATGTCTGTAGGTTGAACTTGATCAATGCCGAAATCAACAAGGACTCGGCGAATCCATATAACGTCAGCAGCAAGAGCGGCAAGTGATCGGTATTCGGACTCGGTGGAAGAGCGAGCAACTGTTGTTTGCTTCTTTACAGTCCAAGAGATCAAGGTTTTGCCAAGATACGAGCAATATCCGGATGTTGATTTGCGAGAGATAGGATCGCCAGCCCAATCTGCATCCGAATAGGCCGAAAGCTGCAAGTTAGTTTTAAGAATCGGAATACCAAATGTGATCGTACCTTGTATATATCGAAGCAGCCTTTTTAGAAGATATGAATGCTGAGGTTGAGGCGAGTGCATATGCTGGGATAAAAGATTTACGCTGAAGGATATGTCGGGTCTCGTTAGAGTTAAATATTGAAGAGATCCTGTAATGCGACGATACATAGCTGGATCTGCGAGAATTGGGTCGGCCTGGTAAGCTTGCGGTAGTTTGGTGCAGGTGGGATTTGAAAGAGGTTTGCAATTGGTGAGATTGGCAAGTTGAAGAATGGATCGGGCATAAGCTTGCTGAGACAGAAAGTAGTGATCTTGTTGCCGATAAATTTGGATGCCAAGAAACGAGTTCACTTGACCGAGAATCTTCATGTGGAACTTTTGCTGCAGTTGACGAATGATTGTGCCAATAGCCGAGACGTCATTGCCTGTAAGCAGCAGATCGTCCACGTAGATAATTAGAAATAGGCGAATATTGCATTTATGAAGAATGAGTAGAGAAGGATCAGATTTACTGTGGTGAAAACCGAGCTCAAGGAGATAAGATGTGAGCGTGTTATACCATTGTCTAGGTGCTTGTTTGAGACCGTAAATAGCTTTTTGAAGTAAACAAACATGATTGGGATGTGTAACATCCACGAAGCCTTGAGGTTGCCGCATGTAAACCGTTTCGTCAAGAGATCCGTGAAGAAAAGCGTTGGCTACGTCCAATTGATGCACGGGCCAGTCATGATGTAGGGCGACAGTAAGAAGTATGCGAATTGTTGGAAGCTTGGCTACTGGACTGAATGTTTCAGTGTAGTCCAAACCATATTCCTGGTGATTTCCTTGAGCTACCAGTCGGGCTTTGTGTTTGGCTATGGATCCGTCAGAGTGGTGTTTTAGCCGGTATGTCCAACGAGAGCCTAAAACAGATGCATTCGGCGGCAAAGGAACTAGGCTCCACGTTCCTTGAGTTTGCAAGGCAAAAAATTCGTCGGCCATGGCACGACGCCATTCAGACGATTTGCTTGCTTCAGTGTAGGACGAAGGAGCGGAGTGATTCTCTGCAGCTGGAATAGAGTGTAGAAGATTAAGACGAGTAATAGGTTTTAAATGACCAGATTTACCTCTAGTTATCATAGGATGCTTTGGCAACACAGTGGTCGTAGAGGTTGGATTGGATGACGGGTTGGTGACTTCTGGAGGTGTAGAGATATCATGAGTACTTGTCGGCTGAATCAAATGAGGAGGAGATTGGAATGTCTCATTTGCTGTAGATGTAGGGGTATGATGACTGACCGAGACTGGCGTGAGAAACAGGGGTGAAATTGGATCTGGTGCAGTTCTCGGTTGAGATTGAACATCTGCATATGGAAAATGGGATTCGTCAAACGTTACATGTCTTGACAACAAAATCTTGTTGGTACTTAGATTAAGACATTTGTAGCCTTTGTAAGTGTCCGAGTAGCCGAGAAAGACACATAGCTGAGCTTTTGGTAGGAGTTTGTGACGTTGAGATGAGGGGGTTAAGGGAAAGCATGCGCAGCCAAATATGCGGAGTGTTTTGTAATCAGGTGAAGATCCATATAGCAGGGCATGCGGAGATAAGTAATCAATGGCTGAGTTCGGTAGTTTGTTAATTAAATGAACGGAAGTAAGCATTGCATCGGGCCAGAAAGTCAGAGGTAGGGCGGCCGTGTGCAGCAGGGTTCGGGCCATTTCGATGATATGCCTGTGCTTGCGTTCCGATACGCCATTTTGCTCCGGTGTATAAGGACAAGAAATGCGCTGTTTGATACCGTTACTTTGAAGAAATTGAACGAACTGCCTATTGATATACTCACCACCGCCGTCAGATTGAAGAGCTTTAATTTTGGCGGAAAATTCATTTTCTACAGCAGTTTTAAATATAGAAAAAACATGAAGAACTTGATTTTTATGAGTTAACGGATATAACCATGTGTAGCGAGTATAATCGTCGACGAATATAACGTAGTATAGGCAACCTGAAAAAGACGGCACAGAGGCCAGACCCCATACATCGGAGTGAATCAACTCCAAGGCGGTACTCGCACGGCTAGAAGATGTTTCAAAAGGAAGTTTATGCGCTTTATTCATGTGACAAGAATGACAAAGTAAATGAGAGGTATGAATTTTTAAATGTGGATTACAATCGGCTATACGAGCTATAATGTTTTTGTTCGGGTGACCCAAACGATTGTGCCATAGAGTATCCTTATTCGTCGTGGTATGAAGCGCTTGGTGAGAAGATGTAGCAGCCGGCGACTGGAGTGGGTAGAGGCCATTCTTGCAAGGCCCTTGGAGCAAAATTCTTTCAGTCTTCAAGTCCTTCAAGACAAATCCATTAGGATCAAATATAATAGACAGATTATTGTCACGAGTAAGCTGAGAAATAGAAATTAAATTATAATGTAATTGTGGGGTATGAAGAATATGAGATAGAGTAAGCGTACGAGAGGGAGTTGGTAGTAAGCCCTTGCCGGAGTGAGCTATACTAACAGAGCTCCCATCACCAATAGTAATGCTATCTGAACCTTGATAAGGGCTGGAGACTGAGAGATTCTCGAGCGACTTGGTCATGTGTGAGGATGCGCCCGAGTCGAGATACCATTCACTGGATGAAGATTTGGAATCAGCCGCAAGCGCTTTGGTTGTCGAGGACGTAGGCGATGGCGCATATTGTGCGTTGAAGCGATGCCAACAATCCGAGGCGCTATGACCACGTTTGAGGCAGATTTGACATGCCGGAAGCGAGGCATAGGAAGCGTTTCTTGAACCTGCAGGGCGAGGTTTGCCACGCCGACCGCGGCCTCTGGAAGAGAATAAGGCAGTTTCTTGTTGAGACTGAGGAGCAAACCGAGCTGTGTCTGCGGCAATATGGATCTCTTCACTGATCAAGAGCGAGTACAGTTGATCAAGAGACAAAGATTGAGTCATGGTACGAATGGTCGTTTTGAACGACTGGTAAGCCGGAGGAAGACCATTAAGGATATGGTGAATGACGTCTTCGCATTCGATCTTGGATCCGGCAGCCGCAATGCGATCGACTAAGGATTTGATTGTGTTAAGATACTGAATCATCGTCGAGTTCTGAAGAGATGTGTGATACAATTCATTTTTCAGCTGAATAACCTGAGATCGGTTTTGGGACTGAAATCTGGTTTGCAAAGTCATCCAAATGGCAGAGGTGGACTCCAAATCAAGAACGTAAGGGAGAATAGAGGTAGAAATGGTGGAGCAAATTGCAGCCGCCAAATTTTGGTCATTGAGACGCCATTGCGCATAATCAGTGTTGGGTTGCGAAGAACCATCGGAAGAAAGGGAGAATTTATCGGGAATGGGATGGGCCGAATCAAGATAGGAGTCGAAATTGTTTGCACGACAGATTTTGAGAATTTGAGATCTCCAGAGGGGGTAGTTTTCGGGAGAAAGAGGGTGCTGCACGATATTTTTGAGATTCGAGAGGATGAATTTGAGAGAAGAAGAAAGAACCGGAGAAGACGAGCTGGAGACATGCTGGTGGCTGTCGGTCGGAGAAGACGCTGTGGTGGAGGACGCCATAGGTAGCCAGGATCTTTAATCCACGTCTGATACCATGTAGAAACTCAAGAACAGAGTTTCTTGATTCACAATAGCAGGCGAAAGTTTAAACAGAGAGAAGGAAAATATTATTAATGTCTATCTGAGTACATGTACAGGAATAGTATTTATAGAGAGATAGGCTATATATTTGGTAATACAATGAGCTATATTTAGTTTATGTAATAGCTTTGTTTGTGTGCTCTAATACCAACAACAATCGGTGGTCCAACGGTGGTCGATGGACGGTTGGTCTTCTCTATGTATCTATTTCCCTCTTGTTTTCTCTTGCAGGATGTCGAAGCTTGAGCTGAAGTTTTGAGCAGTTTAGCAGGTTTCACAATTTCTAAGGATTGCATAAAGGTAGCCCCTCGGTTTGGCGATTTGAAGAGGGAGGAGCTTTCAAGATAGGATCAGCAATATTTGGGATTGCTATCAAATCGTTTAAAAGTATAATGAACAGCTGATATCAGATTCTCGTATAATTTTATAAGAATTGGAGAGTTTTGATTCCAAAAGAGTATTGCACTGATGCTTTTATTCTGTGTAATTGGCATACGAATTGATGAGTGTGAACGCCAATGTCTCTATTCACTATTTAACGTTCAGTCTTTGAACAACAACTCCTACAAGTTTTCTAAAAGTGTAACTTGCATGATATAAGCTGAGGGTCCCTCAAGAGATCATAAAACAATGACAACATTGTAAATGAATATATTAAAATAGCCAAACAATAATTTCTGCAGATAAGACAGACATAAAGGAGCTCAGTCTTTCAACAAGAGCTAGAAAAGATGACTGACGGTGAGATGAAGAGTAACATTGCAGCAATTTTTCGGTCCCAAGATTAAACAGCAAATCAGACATCCGGGGAACAAAAAGCTCATCATTTGATCATTGAAAATGGCGAGATGCAATACGAATATGAGAAGATTGTTCCACTGACGAGTACAAAGTGCTTTGTTTTAAGCAGAAAAGACAGCCTATGAAAGGATAAAAGAAAGCTACCACACAAAGCAAAAGCTTCACATCCCAATCTTCAATATCTCATCTCATACTGGAAGACAGCTTTGGAAGCTATCTTTCTTTGATTTTGTGAGCTATTTAGTGAATAAGTTTGGGTAGAAAACAAGACAGATATGATTATGTACAGTTTTCCATCACAAAAGCAGAAGTAAATGAAATGATGCAGCAAAGAAACGGTCCAAAGACCCACATATTTACAGCCAAACTCGAACGTGAACGTTTAGAAAGAGATCAAGCAATTCTATGTACCTAAAAGCTAACAACAAATAATCATTGTCATTCAATCAAAAATCCTTTTTGCATCACTAACTTGTATTATACCATCTAAATCATTTAGACTACCAGAGCTTGAGCTCCCATGTTCTTGTTCTGAGAGAGAAACAGAGGCCAAGCCTTCCATCAGCCTCATAATCTCCGTTGTGTCATCCAGATAATACTTAGCCTTGCTTGGTTTCTGCCCCACCGTGCATGCAAAAACCTCAGCTTTTTGGCACAAAGAAGAATCAGCCATCGCATTGCTTATGACCTCGAACATTTGTTCGTCAGACCGATCATCTCCAATACACAGAATGAAATCGGGAACAAGTTCCCTGGCCCTCAAAGTCGAAAGAATTCGCTCCGCCACCAAGCCCTTGTTCACACCCTTCAAATGAATATCATGGTAAGTTATATATAGGTTCCTTTATCAAGCAAGGAAAGCAAATTGACGGGATAACAGTTATATCTCACCTGAGGCTTAACTTCCACTTTATGATGGCCAACCTTGACAGAGACAGGTTCATTGGCAAGGACGCTCTCGAGATGATTGAGAAGCTCTTTTGCTTGGCAAGATCCGAAATCCGGATCAGCGTCCTCATAGGACCAGACAAGAGCAGTTTCCTTGTCTTCTATGGTGGAACCATCAGTTGTTTCAGTGTAAAGCTTCATAATAGGCTCTGCTACATGTTTCCAGTCGCAGCCAACCAACGGCACACAGGTCTTCCAAGCTGAATCTCTCTTCAACCTAAAAGCAAAAATTTTGAACATGAAAAAAGATGAATGTCCTTTCTAAATCTTGTAAGAAGCTGTGAACAATACCTAAGGAAACATCCATGCTCTGCCGCCATTGCCAAATTCCCACAGTTACCAAACCAGTCGCTCAAAGTACTGCGGCTCTTCGCACTCACCAGGAAGATGAGATTGTTCTTGTCATTACAGAGGGTATTTAATATCTCAACTAACTTAGAACTCGGTCTCTTATCGATCGTTGAATGTGGCATCACAGTATCATCATAATCCAGCAGCACGGCTCGGGTTTTAGTCCTCCGATACGCGGCGAGAATCCGCTCCATTGATAGCTTCTTGAAGTTGTTATCAAGTGCGACGACTCTGAATCCCAACCCAAAGCCAATTCCCCAGCACCTTCTTGTCAAGTGATCCTTGCATGCCCTTTCTAAATCTTGTAGGAAGCTGTGAGCCCAATAGCCAACATCATGTGTGCTCACATACTGGTAATGCTTCTCATGTCTTAGCTGCTTCTCAGTCTCAGGCATCTCCAATGCACTATCCATAGCATCAGAGACTGCCTCAATGTCCCATGGGTTCACTCTAATAGCCCCGCTTAAAGAAGGAGAACAACCAATGAACTCTGACAGCACAAGCATGCTCTTCTTTGCCACGCCGGATTTTAAACCGAGAACTCTGTCCAAATTCTCATTGCCCTGTCTTGCAATGATATATTCATAAGGGATCAGATTCATGCCATCCCGAACTGCTGTGATCAAGCAGCAATCGGCAGCAACATAATAAGCCATTCTTTCATAGAAAGGAAGTGGCTTGTCGATGAGA
Source organism: Dendrobium huoshanense (assembly GCA_016618105.1). Taxonomy (NCBI): domain Eukaryota; kingdom Viridiplantae; phylum Streptophyta; class Magnoliopsida; order Asparagales; family Orchidaceae; genus Dendrobium; species Dendrobium huoshanense. The sequence continues at coordinate 35,241,165 of CM028350.1, read as the reverse complement.
ATGACCGGCTTGTAATTTGAATTACCATAGGTATCATTAATCCTCTGCACAATAGAAAAGGTCTCAGCTTGCACCTCCTTCACGTCCTTCCCACGGCCTCTAGCAGGATTAGCTATCTGAACAAGCACGGCTTTGCCGCGCCATTTCGTATGCGAGGCAAGAAGCTGCTCCATTGCAAGAAGCTTGAGGCTAATCCCCTTGAATATATCGAAGTCGTCAACGCCAAGCAACAATGTCTTATCCGCAAACTGCTCCATGATTCTGGCGACTTTGACCTCTGTTTCATGGAGAGAGAGGACCCGCTGAAGCTGGCCCAAATGGATGCCGACAGGAAGGATCTTGATGCTGACGGTACGGCCATAGTAATCAAGCTCAATATAGCCGCGGTGGGATTGGTAGGTCAAGCCAAGCATTCGGCTGCAGCAAGAGAGGAAATGACGAGCGTAGTCGAAGGTGTGGAAGCCGATGAGGTCGGAGTTGAGGAGGGAACGAAGAATCTCCTCGCGGACGGGGAGAGTGCGGTAGATCTCAGAGGAAGGGAAAGGGGAATGGAGGAAAAATCCAAGCTTTAGACAATTGAAACGTTTTCTAAGGAAGGTTGGGAGAGCCATGAGATGGTAGTCGTGGAGCCAAACAGAGTCGTGGTCGGGGCTGATGACTTCGAGGACTTTGTCGGCGAAGAGCTTGTTGACGGACACGTAGGCTTGCCAGAGAGAGCGATCAAAGCGGGAGGCGAGTTCAGGGGAGAGGGGGAGGAGGTAATGGAACAGAGGCCACAAGTGGCGCTTGCAGAAGCCGAGGTAGAAGCGGGAGTGTAGTTCCGTGGGGAGGAAAAGGGGAAGACAGCGGAAAGAGTGCAGAAGGTGTTGGGAGACCTCATCATGTTCGGAAGGGGGGATGATGTCGTCGCGGAGGCAGCCGACGAAGAAGACGTTGGAGGAGGAAGGGAGGGAGTCTCGGAGTTGGAGGAGGAGAGAATCATTGTCGAAGGAGAAGGACCAGCCGGAGCCGTCGGAGTTTCGGCGGGCGCGGAGTGGGAGGTGGTTGGAGACGATGATGGTGCGAGGGGAAGAGTAAAACAAAGAAGACGAATGATCAGGGTCGGAGTCGTCGGAGAGGGATGAAACGGTGGCGGCAGAGGGAGGAAGAAGTCGAGGTGCGAAGCCGGCAGTACGGCATACGGGTGGCGGATCACCGGAAGCTAGCTCGAGGAGGTTAGAGTAAGATCTCGAAGCCATCAGTTACCCGAATAAAAGGTCGCTCCTTTTCCGACGGCTACTGCAAAAGACCAGTTTTTTTTTTCTTTAATCAAAGCACTAAATCATCGCAACAGCGATGAAATGCTTGTTCTTGACTGGAAATGGAACAGGAGGAGAAGGTCTGGAGTCGAGAGCAGAGTAGAAGAGGTGATTAGTCAAACGCAGCTCTAGTAATAAGCTATACTATGATCAGAAAGAACAGAACCGGAGTAACTAGTTTGAAAGGAGGAAGCGAAGGTGTTAAAAGTTGAAAAGGAAAATTTTACCTTTGCTTCGAAGAAATACAAATTTACTTATCTACTAAAATCTGAATCTGAATGGCCGGTGCTTTCCAAGCTTCTTTCTCCCCGCGTTTGAATCTAGAGAGAGAAAGAATACACAGTCAAGGAAGTTCCTGAGAAGGAGGAGGAGAGTTCACGGAGGTTTTATACGGACAAAGAGAATAGAAAAAGGCCGATGTATCCATTTCAGATAAGTATTTCGGATATTGATAGATTCACCCCTAAATTACGATTACTCACTCCTCGGATGTCCTTTATAGAAGAGATTATTACTTGCAGGGAAGAATTAGGCAGATTTTATGGGTGTTTATAGTAAAAGCATAATTATAGTGCACACTATATTTTTATTGTACATACTCACCGAATTTAGACGCAATTTTGATCCGAAATCCTCTCATGTGTAGGAGGTAAATTTTAGATTATATAAAATAAAGCTCATAAATATTTTTTTATTTTTATTTTTTGATAATTTTTTTATCAATGATTCAAGTTTAAAGTATTAATTATAGGGGAATTTACATACATATATTTACATATTTGACATTTAAAATTTTATGAATTGTGCAATAAAATAATGCTTGTAAGTCACAAATATATATGTGAAAGATCCGTCTAATTATTACTTTGTAAAAATAACTTTGTGAATTGTGCGAAAGTAAAAAGAGATAAGAAGAGAGTAAGAGAACAAGAGATCTGCATAATTTCTCTCAATTTTTATAATGAATTTTGCGGTGTGATATGGTTATATAATTATCGTCGTGTATATTCTAGCCCGCAAATTCTAGTGAAATCTTTTCAACTGGGCTAGACCCCGTGGTTTTCTCATTTTCAGGATTTTTCATATAAAAAATCTTGTGCTCTCTGTGTGTGAGCTCGATATCCGTGCAACGCTAAAACGTACACTACCAAAAAACAAGCCCTTTCGCAGTGGTTCTTTGCAGCGGTTTTAAAAACCGCTGCGAAAACAAGCCCTTGCATCAGAAATTTGAATCTATTTGCAGCGGTTAAAACCGGTGCAAATTGCACCGGTTAAAACTGCCGCCAAAGCCCATACGTGAATTTAAGTGATGAGATGAGACAGTTTGTGATAATCAGGCAAGAGAATTTGGCTCATTTTGTGATGAGATGAGACAGTTTGTGCAAGAAATTCAAAGGAATCATCCACCCCATGGAGGATCAGAAATGGTATTAATTTTTTTTTTAAGTTAAATGTAAATTGCTTGATTATTATTATCTCATTATCTTTATATTATTTTCGGGGTAGAAATGACAATTTATCTGATACCTGACAGTCTGCTAATAAGCACTAGTATTAGATACGATGCTTTTGGTTATGTGGATATCTTATGTAATTTCAAACTTTTGTTGTTTTGATTTTGAAATGTAAGATTGTTATTTTGTGCGCATTTCCTTGTTATATATAAGAAATAGTATTCCCTAGCAATCTTTCTTCAATTTGACTTGGCATTTAGTGATTTATTATTGTTGAAATACTCATCATACTCAAAGCGGCCCAACTATTTTATCATACGTGTGGTAAGTTTTATATTACTTGTACAACAATGTATAATAAAAGCTCCAAATACAAATCTTTTCCAGCAATAGGATAAAATGAATGGAATAGTAATTTTCTCATTCTTATTATTGCTATTGTTATGACTTTTACTTTAGGCGTTTAAATATTAACACTCTTGACTACCATTCAATATCATGCTTTACCAAGGAAGAATTCTATGTTGTTTGTTGCAGGTCTATTTGCAGTCACAGTTGGCTAACCAACTTAGCTCTAGGGTGAACGGCAAGGTTTGACAATTTAAAAAAAAAAAATTCTGGACTTTAGTGGCGGTTATAACCACCACTACAGCCCAGAAAACCGCCGCAATGTGGAGGTCTGGTCGATTTTGCATCCGTTTAACGCGGTTATAACCGCCACAATTCTGCATACTTGCAGCGGCTATAACCGCTGCAAAAATATGCATTCCGTAAATAGCTTCCCCGCCGGTCTTTAAACCGCTGCGGAATGCCGTTGCAGTGCATTGAAAACACAACGGTTATGTAGCGGTTCTACGACCGCTGCAAGGAAAATAGTGGCGGTTATAACCGCCGGAAAAGGTGAAAAATTATGCTGCGAAAATTCTATTTTTTGATAGTGGTAAAATTACAACTCTATCGCCGCTTATATTCTAGCCTGCAATAGTAATAATTTTCTGTTTTTGAATTTTTTTTTTCACGTTAAATCCTTATTCTTTCTTTTCCGTTGCATTTTCTTGCTTATTTATGTTCGTTGTATGATTTATTCCCAATATTTTTAACAAGAATAATTGAATTTATTTATTTATTTATTATTATTATTATTATCTGCATGATTATAATTGTACATTTGAGAAATTTCATAAAAGAAATATCTCAAAATGATAATTATGGCATAATTCCCGTCCTGTCATTTAACTCTCATATTTCTCAAAGGAAATAAAAATAAATGTTTGTATAAATATTAAGGGAATGGAAAATATGACAGAAAAACAAAGTGAAAAAACCATTATTGGAAAATATATAAAATTTATGCTTTCTATTAAATTTATGCTTTTTAACTCCATATTTTGAAAAATATAAAAAAAATATATTGGAAACTTTAAAAAAAAAAAAAAAAAAAACTTTATAGGTACCATAATAATTATTTCTTCTCAAAAAAGCTAATCACCTACCATTAAGTAGTGAATGGAAAATATGGGCACAAAGAAACCACGCCAAAACTATGGGCGCTGTAATGCGATTGACCGGAAAAAGGCTTGTATTTGTTGCTTTGATGATGAACGCCACACTACCAATGATGTTAGAATCAGGAACATAGGATACATCAAGTTCATCCTTGTAGCCTAACTTTGTTATATATGTATATTTCTAGTCGCGGTTCCCTTTCTCCAATCTCGCAAATTAGGTGATTTCTCCATCATTTTAAAATCCTCCTCCCCTGCCAATTTCCCTGTCGAAGTTCATTATTACAAATGCTTCATGCATGTGAACAGAGTTTTCGTAAGCTTAAGAGTTATTTGGTGTCTTCTCCTGTTCTCACCATTCCTTATGGTACCGATGAATTTTAGATCTACAGTGACGCTTCACATTAAGGCTTCAGTTGTGTCATAATGCAACACAGTAAAGTGGTAGCTTATGCATCCAGTCAAGCTAAGGAGCACGAGAGGAATTACCCTACACCACTTGGAGTTAACTACAGTCATTTTTGCACTAAAGATTTGGAGGCATTACCTAAATGGCATTCGTTGTGAGATTTACATTGATCATAAGAGCTTGGAATACATCTTTAGTTAGTAGGAGTTGAACTTAAGGTAAAGGTGATGGCTTGAGTTTATGATGTACATATTCAATATCATCTAGAAAAGCTAATGTTGTGGAAGATACTAGCTTTATGCAGAAAGTCTTTATTTTATACAGCTTGGAAGATCACCCAGGAATGACAATTAGCGCATATTAGAATAGACATATAAATATATTATAACATTGGGTTTATTTGTAATAAGTAGGTTTAGTCTCTAGTAGCTTCCTCTGGCATCAGCTGTTCTCTATATATACTCTAGGCTGCTTATGTATGAGGTGATCAAGAATAATATTTCTTCTATGTTACATCTTCTAAGTCTCTGGTGCTCAACTTCTACGTGCTCAACTTCTACAGCGCATGAAATGGAGCAACTTCAGTTTAAGATAGTACCAACATGAGGCAACTCTATTATTTATCGCATGTCTATTCAATCACCTATTAATGTTGTATTTACACCTGTACCGCTCAGCCATAGCTACTCTATATATAGAGCTTGTACCTCACGGTTAAATCAAGAAATAGAAAGCCAAGTTCCTGTTCTTCATCTCTCTTCTCTTTATCTACTTTTCTACATGGTATCAGCGAGGAATCCTTTCTGAACCTCCATCCATGGCGGAAACATCATCGGCGACATCCAACACGGCGGCGACTCCAGGTGCCGCATCTCAAAATCAAATCATCTCCCCTTCTCTCAAATTCTTCATCGCTAACCTCAAAACTCTCGTTCCCAATCAACTATCTACTGACAACTATCCAATATGGAGGAGCCAAATCGTTAAGATGCTTCGTGCGAATAGCTTTGATCACTTTCTTGAATCACCCACACAATCCCCTTCCTCCTCTCCGACTCAACATACCTGTGTGCCTACACAAGTTCTCTTGTCTTCCGATCAGCTTGCCATCGATCGTAACCTTGTTGCTGCGATATGCTCCACCATTTCGTCTTCCGTATTACCATACATTTTGCATCTCGATCACACTTATAAGATCTGGCAAGTTCTTGAACCCGCTTCCAATCCTCAAATCAGTCCAAGGTGATACAACTCAAGAATGAGCTCCACTACATTTCCATGGGAAATCTTTTAATAACTCAGTATCTAACCGAGATCAAGAAACTCGTTGATCAAATAGCCTCTGCTGGATCTACTGTGGACAATGAGCATATTATTCTCTACATTTTGAATGGCCTCCCTCCTACCTATCAACAATTCAAGACATCCATTTGGACAATGTTAAACCCAATCAATGTTGATAATCTTTATGCATTGCTTATTAGTGAAGAAATTCACGTACAAACTGAAGCATCAAGATTACCGGTCTCAGTTGATTCTCAAGCTGCTCTGTACATGAGGAGAGGTCGTAGCCGCAGAGGCCGCGAACGCCAAGCTCAAACCTCCAATCAAACGAATAGATTAGCAACGCTCTCTTTGATTATTTGTCAAATCTGCACCAATAGAGGGCACACGACGGACGTTTGCTGGCATCACCTAAACACCAATTACATACCGCCAGCTCGTCAAACTCAGCAAAACACAGCTCTGTTGGCAGCTCCAAATCCTCTGCACACCAACTGGTACCTGGACTCCAGGGAGTCATAGCACATAACCAGGGAAGCTAACAATCTTGAATATGCCACCACGTACCTAGGATCTGATTATGTTACCATAGGGGATGGAAGATCAATTCCCATTGCTCACTCGGGCACGGGTCTCCTTCCAACCCCTTCTCGTACGCTTTTACTTTCTCAATTACTCCCAATCCCATCAATTTCACATAATCCTATTTCTATTTCTAACTTAGTTATGGATAATAACATCTCTATTACTTTTGATTCCATGGGCTTTACCTTCAAGGACATGAAGACTCAGCAAATCTTGCTTCAAGGGCCGTGTAGAGATGGTCTCTATCCAGTCTCAGCTGAACCACACCGCAAGCAATCTTACGCTCTATCTGCATCCAGCTCTCCCTCTACTATCTCGCACAACCGGCTCAGTCACCCCCATACCCGAGTGCTTCAACAAATAGCCAGCAATAACTCTGCTCTACATATACCTACTATCAAGTTTAAATGAGTTTCCTGTATGATCTGTAAAGGCCATATGCTATCATTTGAACAAACTTCAAACATAAAACTTAGACCTCTCGAACTTATCCATTTTGATCTATGGGGACCATTTCCGGTCGCCTCTCATCAAAGATTTAGATATTACGTACTCTTTGTAGATGATTTTTTGTGCTTCACCTGGTTCTTTCCTATTTCTTTAAAATCTGATGTATTACATGTTTTTACTACCTTTACTACATGTGTTGAAAGGCAAACAAATCACCAAATTAAAGCCATACGTACCAATGGTGGCCGTGAGTATATCAATCATCAATTCACAAGCTACCTTCAATCCAAAGGCATTCATCACCACATTTCGTTCCCATATACGCCAGAACAAAACGGAATCGCCGAAGGTAAGCATCGCCATATCATGGACACGGCTAGGACTCTTCTTCAAACTACATCAATCATTTTGGCCAGATGTAGTTGCGACGGCCATTTACCTCATTAATCGTCTGCTATCCCTTACTACCAACAACATATCACCGCTCCAACTCCTATTCAACACTGCTCCGTCCTACTCGCACCTTCGGCTGCGAATGTTTTCCTCTCGCACCTCGTCATACTCGCACGAAGCTCCAACCTACCATAATTCACTGCGTCTTCATCGGTTACTCTAACATCTACAAAGATTATAAATGTTTGAATAAGGAAACAAATAGCATCTTGATTTCTCACCACGTTCAGTTTCTTGAAACCTCCTTTCCCTTTTCAAGAAACCACCACACCTGCTAATCAAATACAAATTCACTCAACGCCTTCTCTTCTTGTACCAATTTCAACTTTATCTGCTCCAACTCATGACATTACCAACAACTCCAGCATTTCGACTACTAATCCATCACCTCACCAAAGCTTATCTCCTACAACTACTCCAACTACTCATATCACGCCCATTTCTTCTCCCAGGCAACCTACAACTCAACCGGCCAGGCATCATATGCAAACCAGATCTCAAACTTGCTCACTCAAGCCTCCTGATCGCCTCAAATTACTTCACAAACATACGACACCAGCTAACACTCCTGATCCCACAACATTCACGGATGCATACAAGTATTCAGAGTGGTGTCAGGCAATGGCGGCAAAATTCTTTGCTCTCCAAAAGAAAGTAACATGGTGTCTTGTACCTCCACCCAAAAATGCATCCATTCTCGACTGCAAATGGACGTTCCGAAAAAAAAACTCCACTCGGATGGTTCGATAGCAAGGTTCAAAGCAAGATTAGTGGCACAAGGTAATCGTCAAGAACATGGCATCGACTACGGTGGAACATTTAGCCCAGTCGCTAAACTTCCCACGATTCATGTTCTCTTTATAATTGCTCTCTACCACGGTTGGAAAGTCCAACAACTTGATGTTACAAACGCCTTCCTACACGGCAAACTCACTGAAACAGTGTATATGTGTTGACCTCATATTTGTATGAGGTCACTAGGGATCCATCTAGACTCCAGACCAATCCTGACCCTACATCAATCTAGATTCTAGACCCTAGGATCTACTCTAGACCCTAGGATTCTTCCAGACCAATCCAGATGTTAGGATCTATTCTAGACCCTAGGAGATGTCCAGACCTTAGTTCAATTCAAATTCCAATCAAATCCAGTTCAAATCCAGAATCCAGACCCAAATCCAATGCTAAAAGGCCAAGTCCTAAAAGCCTTTTTCAGCAAATTTTCAAACACTTCAAAATCAATCAATTGACCTCCGATTCAGAGTCCGTCAGTTGCATACTGATGGGACATGTCTCTGGAGGCAACCGTCCAAATTTGAGCCCATTCCGAGGTCTTTAACCCCAGAAACTTAATCAAAATCCAAAGGCTGTAAAACCTTCAAATATTTACGGCCTATGCCACTGGATCTACCACCCAGTGGATTTTGACCTTAGAGCCCTCTCCAAAGCCTCTAGTCACTTCCAGACCCTTAATTATGACTCACTGAGCAGTAAACTGCATTTTGGTTGACCCACTTTGACCCCCAGTTGACCAGGGGTCAAAATGACCAAAATACCCCTATGGGGCTCAAATGGTGATTTCAAACCAAATGAACTCCGAATTGAACGCAACCACCTCCAGCGAGTTTCAAATATCAAACCAAACTTGTTGGACCCCTTTCCGAGCTCTGGGTCAACCTGGTTGACCAAGTCAACCTAGTTGACCTAAGAGACCCCTTAAGGGTCCAAATAGGCCTTTTGACCCAAATGACCTCTCCAGGCCATGGAACCACTTCCATTGGTCTTGAAATGTCATTTGAAACCTGTTGGACCCATTTCCAAGCCCTGGGTCAACCTGGTTGACCAAGTCAACTTAGTTGACCCAAGTGACCCCTTAAGGGTCCAAATGGGTGTTTTGACCCAAATGACCTCTCTAGGCCATCCAACCACCTCCATTAACCTTAAAACATCATTTCAAACCTGTTGAGCCCAAACCCAGACCCTGGGTCAACCTGGTTGACCAAGTCAACCCAGGTTGACCAAACCAAGCCCTTAAGGGTTCAAATAGTGATTTTGACCAAATTGACCCCTCCAAACCCTGGGACCACATCCAGTAGACTCAGAATGACATTTTGAATTTGTTGAACCCATTTCCAGACCCTGAACCCAGTCGGTTGACCAGGTCAACCAATTTTGGCTTAAGGGCCCATTAAGGGCCCATTAAGCCCTTTTGACTCGAATAACCAATTCAATCATCGAAAACACCTCTACCAGACTTCAAATATCATTTTAAACCTGACCAACTTGGACCCACCCCTTGAGTCAACCCAGTTGACCCAGTCAACCAAGGTTGACTCAAAATTCCCTTAAGGCCTTAATGGGCTATTTTAGCTCATTCAATCCATTGAATCCATTTCTTAGCTCCAAAATCAACTCCAAATGTGGTCCAACCATGTTTTAAACCTTGGCCAATCCAACCCATTTAGGGTTGACTAAGTCAACTCTATGAGTTGGTCAAACCCATTTCAAACCCCAAATCAATTCAAACCTCCAAACCTTCCCTTGGCTTTGCTTGTGACCCAACCTATTCAACCCCTAGGACCTCTAGGCTGCCACATCAGCAGTCTTCCATGGTCAATTGACCAGTCAACTCATAGTCAAACAAGCCTTTGAGTAGTCAAATCCCTTGGCTCAACCCATTTCAACTCATTTTAATTCCCTTTGACCCACCACTCCAGCCCTTGAACTCCTCCCCATGCCAAGTCAGCTGCCACCTCAGCCCCCTTTGACTGGTTGACTGGTCAACTTTGTCAAACCCCATTTAAAACTCCTCAAAGGGGGTTTGTCATGTGCTAAACCCCTTTTCCCTGATTTGAGCTGCTCTAGCCAACCCTCTTATCACCTAAAGCTCACTCAAGGCCCCCTAACCAAGCTCAGGCCCTGGTTTAGCCTTAAGAGGCAATGGTCCCCCCCACTCACCCAAAGCCACCCAATGGAAATGAGGCGTGTCCAGCCTTTGGGGCAGCCTCCCAGCTTTCCCAGGGACAGGTGGCAGCATCTGGAAGCCCCAGGAGTCAATCCCAGCCATCCATTTGGCTGGGAGAGGTTTGAATAGGGAGATATGCCCTAATGAAGCCTCATTCTAATCCCATCATTCTCTCACCACCTCAAGCTTCTCCAGTCGAGTTCTCTGCTCCCTCAAGCCCTCAACCATCTCCTCTTCATTTCCCAAGCCAAAACCACCCGTCCAAAGCTGCCGCCGGCGAGGATTCCGGCCAACCGAAGCACTTCCAGTTCAAGCGTCTCTACCTCTCGATCGGCTGCATCTCAGGACGTGGATTCAACAGGACAAATAAGCGTGGACAGTCTACAAGTTCAGAGAATCCAAAAACGGTCCAAACCGTCCATTGAATCACTGTAAAACTCTAACCCTAGTCTAAGACACTTAGGCTAAATAACTTTTTTTTAAATGCATATTATGCCGTGAGAACAACTCCCCATTATTTCTGTTCGTCTACTCTAACTAGGTTTAAAATTTTATTTAATTTTGTCCACTCAATCGAGAGAACGAGCCCAAAAACGCCATTAAGGCTCGGTTCGTGCAGCTCTCCGGCGGGGTTGAATTGGAACCGTTGATCTGAGGATTAACGGTTCGGATTCAGCCATTCCACGGTCTGATCCGACCGTGTATTTGATCCCCCGTTCGGTTGGCGGTCCGGCGACATCTGGACCCTCCGTTTAAAACCGCGGGATTAGGTTCCGCCGTCTGATCTTGCTTCGTATGATCAGTTTGCGGGATCCAATCTGGGCCCTTGATCTTGCACAGCGGTAGATCCAAAGGTCAAGGCCCGCCGCTGACGTGTTTAAGTGAAAGCGCGTGGGGCCCTCCCGCCGTCATCCAATGATTGGCCAGCGCCGCCACGCGTTTTCGCTCCGCCAACCACGGACCGCCACGTGGCTCCGCGTTTTGGCTGGCCGAACCAAAACGCGCCATGTGTCTCACCCGCCGCCAGAACCTGTTATTAGATTTAATTAGTTTTTTTAATTAGTTTAATTACCAGAAAATTTAAAAAAATTATTAAAAAATACTTATAACTCCAAAAATTTAATATAACCTATCAAACTTCTCAGAAAATTAAGATCTTTAATTTAAAATTAAAATTGATTTAAAATATTATATATATTTTAAATTATTTGAATTATTAAATATTTATTATTAATCAAAAATTTATTGAAATATTTTATAATATTTAAAACTTATTTTAAGTTATTTTCTTAAATATTCAGAGAATATATTTAAAACATTTAACCTAATTTAAAATTAATTTAATGTATATTATATGTGTTAAATATTTTCAATTAATTAATATTTGAATATTTAATTAATGTCAAATTCAAACAATTTTCAAAAATTTGAAGGATCTCTATTTTAAATTATCTGAAATTATCAAAATACTTTTAAATATATTTTAAAATTATTTTAAAAATATTTTTGATACTTATTCAAAACTATTTTCAATTACTTTACATCTTCTAGATTTTCTCAAACATATTTATTTTATAGACTTTAAAATTAATTTTAAAATTATATATATGTTAAATTTTGAGAGATTCCTTTGAAATTTTGAATTTAGATCAAGATTATGTGAATAGAAGTTATGGGGAGTGATTGGTGTATAGTTGTATTTCAACTATTCACTAATCAAGGTTTTAATCTTACTTAATTATGTTATTCCTTGCATGTTTAGATTATGCACACACCACTTAGATTTAGGCTCTCCTAGATCTAGGATTTGCTTGGTTTGATTGCATATTGCTAATGTTAAGTTAAGGGTTAGGGAAACTTTGATTTGAACCCATTCAAGTTTAGTGTCATTAAGGACAATAATTAAGGACTTGTTTAGAGAACTTAGAATATTTTCAATAATTAGGATCCACTTCTATTTGAGTTGAAACTTCAAACATTTAAACTTAGTGACATGTACAGCCACTAGGAAAAGTTTCACTGAATTTGGAATTCATTAAGATCCCTAATTAATTTTCTTAAGTTTAAGCCCTAATTAAGCCATTAAACCTTCTAGAAAATCTAATAAATCCATTTTAAACCCAAAAATTATGACCAACCCCTCTAACTGACCATAATTAAACCCTTAACCCATGAAAATTAAAAGCCCTTTAATTTGACAGCAAGTTAAACCTTAATTTAATTTTAAGTGAAATTGAATATTTAATTAATATAATTAATTAAAAAATATTAAAAATTCCAAAAATTTCCAAAACACTTGGAAATCTCTCCTTAGGTCATTTCTGACCTTTGGAGTTGATTTCAAGGAGTTTGGGACTCATTTGGAGAAAAATCACAAAATGACCCTTCTAATTAAGTAATTTTCAAAATTCAATAATTACCCAAACTTCAAACCTTCATAACTAATTCCAGAAAAATCAAAATCACCCAAACTCACTTGAATTCAACTCCTATTAAGGTCTAATATTTATTAAAAATATCAAATTCCAGAAATCTGCAATATTTCAAAAAGTCAACAAACCGTTCAAATCTAGTTCAAATCTAGTTCAAAACTTCAAACATTCGTAACTAAATGTAGAAAAATCCGATTTCAACGTACTTACCTTCTAACTGATCGTAGTAAGGTCTAGTATTTTAATAAAATACAAACATTCCAGAATTTGAACTTAATCAAAAAGTCAATTTTCAACCCTTTAATTAAATGATTAAAATATTAAAAATTCATAAAATTCAAAATTATTCTAAAATTCCAGAAAATGTTAACTTAATGTTTAAAACATTCAACAAACCTTTTAAAACACAACAAGCATCCTAAAGATGAAGTTTATTGGCTGGACTACTCCGGGCTGCGGGGCTAAGTGTCCTAAGGAGGCTGGTTCCTCGAGCCTGGTGGCACAACGCCACGAATGGATTCCAAGGGGTGTTAAACCTTAAAAATAGATTAATTATTAATTATCTAACCTTTTAAAACTTCTAATTTAACTACATTAATTTGGTTTATCGGCTGGACTACTCCGGGCTGCGGGGCTACGTGTCCTAAGGAGGCTGGTTCCTCGAGCCTGGTGGCACAACGCCACGAATCGATTAATGGCAAACCTAAATTAATCAATCTTAAAAATCAGCGAACAAACATTTCTAATAAAATTCATTAATTCTTAAGCTCTAATCAATCTAAAACACTTAATCATATCGGGTACCACTGGGTAACCCAGGCCTACGAGGCTATTAACTTAGCCCCAAGGAAGGTGAAATAAACTTCACGGCCTCGGTGTGAAACAAAGGTGATATCCAAAAAATAATCAAATGAATCTTAAAATTAATCTTAAGCCATTAATATTTGAATTCAAACTTAAATCCCTTAAACCTTCCAACCAATCAAACTTTAGATAACTTTAACTAATAATCCTAATTAGGATACATCAAAACCACACGACCTACCTCACACACTTTAGATGGTTTGCTAGGATCACTGACTTTAGTCTTAGGATAGGCCGGTGTTTTACTTTCTGCTGTTGTGTGACGAGTTTTTCGAGCTTTTACTGCATGCTGTTTGCTAGTGTAGAATTGATGTGTTTATTTACTTGCTTTCTGCACTCTGTGTTTGATTGTGCGTTAGACCTACCCATAGGTTAGGAGCGAACTATACTTGTGCAATCTTATGCAGGTGGCCATGCTCATACAAGGAGCTAAAATAAAAAGGGGGCAGTCAAAAAATAATATAACTCTTTGCACAGGTACCTGCCGCGCTTAAGACCCCCTTTAAATAAAAAGAGCATGGCCAAGTGTGGCTAAAAAAAATGCATTTTAAATTTTCATATTATAACTGCTTGGGATTGAATATACAACTGTTGATTATTAGGATAACCTTGCAGGATCGAGTCTAGATTTTCTTTTTTTTCTATCAATGTAAATTTAATTCATTTAAGGTTGTATTTCTTTAAAATGTTTTGAGATTGGGATATGAATATCCAATTTGAATTCCAAAGAGGTGAAGACATCCCTAAAGGGGAGAGTCTTCTTCCATTTGGAATTCAAATTAGGATACTTTGCAAGTATCCAAAGAGGAAAGATAACACCCCGATCAAGGGGGAGTTTCTTTCCATTTGGATATCCTGAACCGACGAATCAAGATGTTCGTGAGAAGATGAAGGATCGGACAACGAGAAAAATCCCAAGTCTCAAAATCATTTGATTTAGGATTAGAAATCCGGGTTGTAGTCAGTGGTGCCCGGCCACTTTAATTTATTGTAATTTTTGAGATGTAATAATAAGTGGCACTTGCCATATGGACATTCAAATTGATATATTTAATTGATTTTATTTAATTGATTTCGCATTAGAACTCCTGCTTTTCTAGTCTTTTTACTTGCATGCCGTATTTGATTTGACCTGGAATTCGAATTTAGGCTCTTAGGGGTCTGTCAAAATTTTTCTACTTTAATTAAATAAAATTTTTAAGATAAGATAGAAACTCTAAACGGTCCTAAGAAGTAAGCTCGGACTCGCCGAGGGTTTTTCATGCATTCATATTATACCTTCTCGACCTTGTTAGGCATCTCCCCGCCTGCGGGTTCTGGCAGGCCACCTGACCTATGAGGGTGCCGATCTGTCAAGGGGATGTTATGCAATCTCTAGGGAAAAACCTATTTTCTAAGCCAAAAATTTTTAAACTGCTACATACAAATTCTGCATTCAATCGAGTCAATTAGCATGCATCGCATTAGCAACACATTTAAAAGAGTCTAATATTTAATCGCATTATTTAGTCATTAAATACCCAACATGAGTCTAAGGGGCCAATTAGGATCCGCTCTAGATGTCGGCCCCGTTCTCAAAAACCTTTCTTAAATAACGTCCCGATCACTCTACATAAAAAGACCGGACTCATGTTTTAAAATCGTTTAGGTGGTTTAGCTGGCTCCCCAATCCAGGCCGGGGTAAGACCAGACTCGCATTGCATTAGCTAGGTTCGGGGCACTTTTAAGTGTCCAATTTAGACTTAGGTTCTGAGGCAAGCTCGGGCTATAAGACCTCACCCTCCGGGAATTGAATCTCGATTTTCTAATAAAATTAACCATTTAAAATTAAATATTTCATTCAATCTAATTTAAGCCCAACACTTAGATAGGTTGAGGTGTTTCTGAAGTAATTCGGAATCTCAAAACACCTCCTACATTTTTCCCTTTGACTCCAGAAATAAGTGCTCAACATTGATCCAATCCCGATTGAAAATTCCAACCCATTTCTTCCTTTGATATCAAACTTTGAAAATCTAAATAAATTTACACCGCTATTTTAATCGAGAGTTTTCGTAGAAAATTATGATTTTCTACGATGTAATTAACTACGAGGGCTTGCGCTCGTAGGAGATTTAGAAACCCAGATCTAATTTTCAAAATAAAAAATCTTTCAAAAATCTCTAATTAATTATTTTCGGGAAATTTAAAATACAACGATCATTATCGTCATTTTCAAACGATCGATAATGATTGATATTTCCTTTCTTCGGAAAGGTATATCAATTATTATCGTAGTTTTGATTATGAAATTAATGATTTTTGGATTTAATTTCAAATTTTGATTTTTGAAATTTGAACCAATTAGTGAATGATATTCTCCCATTTGGGATGATATATATCGTTCCTAATATTGTGTTAGATTTCAAAATTAAAATTCAAGTTTAATCTTCCCAAAGATAATTAAATATTTTCAAAACTATATATACTTAGATAAATATTTTTTTAATCAAAACAAAAAATGGCGACTCCACTGGGGAAAATCTCACTCTCCATCTTTAATAGCGGTATAAATTTTATTGCATCGGTAGTTTTGACTACCTTTCTCTCCGTTGGTCCCTCTACCCATTTCTTCCTTGGGTGAGTGTGGCCAACTCAATTAAGACATGTTAATAGAGAGGTGAGAGTAGGAAGCCTCCCCCTGAATTTAGGCTTGGACATTTTGCCTCCAACTTGGTTGGTAGAGCGAAAGAGTCAAGCCTACCCCTTTCTATAAATGTTAGAAACTAGCGTGCTCGGGCTACCAGTGGCATGCTAAGTTATATAACTTATAGAAAATCTCCTCAATTTCCAAAATCCAAATTCTAGTCTTTTAGTAGAGTTTCAATCCTTCCAATGTCTAGATAATCGTTATGATTGTATCGTCGTATATTGAATTGTAACAATTTCAATTCGACATATACGATCAACCATAACACCCACTTTTAGGGTTCGTTTTGAAAAATTCAATTATATCGGTAGAGTTAAGCTATGACATTTCATTCTTAGTGCACTAACTAGAATGAAAGAGTCAAGTAAATTCCAAATAAGTCTCCCCTAATTAATGTGGACCCTTTTGTTGGACGAATATCCAACACCTCGAGTCCCAAAATGAGGGGAGATGCTGCCGAATTTTTGAATTTTCAAAACTCTCTCAAAATCATTTCAAACCAATTGTTGTTGTTTTATGTTCTTCTACGACGATCGTCATAGTTAACATATACAACAAACCTTCAAACTCTATCCGGTATAAGTTCGCCATTAACATTTCATCCTTTAAAGATTGAAAGAGTTAGGCCTTCTTAGCGTTTTTCCTGACGTTTATTTGTGAACCTTTTGTTGAATGAAAATTCAACACATTGAGTTCCAAAAATAAGGGGAAATGCTGCCGGATTTTTGAATTTCCAAAACTCAATCTTCTCCAAATTCAAACATCTTCTTCAAATCTATCCAAATCAAATTCAGATTTTTGTTGTTATATATTTTCCTACAAAATTCTTCTGTAGTCGAATATATACAACAACAATTCAAACTCTATTTCAATCAAAATCAAACTCTATATTCTATCGTCTTACACCGGGTTATAGCTCTTATAACCCGACATATACGATAAAATATAAATTTATTTTCAAAATTTAAATTCAAGTTTCTAATTCAAATCTTCTCCTTCCTAATTCTCAGACAATCAACTTAACTGCAATGGCTGGCAAACTGTTGTTTTCAATGGACCGTGATTTGCTGATTGAAGAGTTAGTCTACGAAAACTCAATTCAGTTTGGAATAGGGTTTAAGTCCCTTAGACTGGTGATGAACGGAAACACGTTGGTTGACCTTGCTGTCGAGGGCGAGAAAGATGCCCCTGTAGTTCAATTAGCCATAGGAGCCGGGAATGATGCCCCTCCTAGTCTGTGGTCAGCGCTAGATATTGCCAATGCGCCAAAAGAGTTCCTGGAAGATGCATTGAAAATGGAAGCTGTCGCTACAGCCACGACAGTGTTTGAGAAGGGTTCTTCTAGTGCTGAGACCCTGTACGGTACCAAAAATTCCAAGAAGAACTACCTCAGGAGGTTAAGGAAGAAAATTACCAAGACTAAGAAGGTGGCCGAGCTGAAGGCCTTAAGTAAAGTCGACCTTGAGGCTGCCGAGGAGCTGCCAATCCCCGCCTCTTCTCCACTCCTTAAAGGGAGTCGTTTTCACCCCCTCGCAGCTGCTGCAGGGGAGGAGAGAGTTACTCGGATAGCTAGCACTCCGCCTAGCCCGGTAGACTATTCTGTTAAGAGGACCCCAAAGGAGAAGCAAATTCTGAAAACTAGGATGCTTAGAAATATCATCCATACTTGTGCTGCTCAAGTGGGGCAAACAAAGGAACAGTATGTGAAACACTTGAAGGGAGTGATTTCACATAAGCTTGAGAAAGAAGTTCTGAAGGAAGAGAAGTCTGAAGCCAAGAACTTGACTCCTCAACCAGTGAGGAGAAACAAAAAATTTGTCAAACAACCTGTGTCCTCAGTCTTGGTGGATGGATACCACTGGGTGCCTCGCCTCCCATCTACAAAAACGGAGGAGATAGTATTAACCGGGTCTGGCCAGAGTCGCTCTCTCAGTGGCAGACCTCCGACCCCACCTTCAAAACTGTCAAAGCTAGCCCCAGTGATTGCAAGGTCTAAAGAAGTCCTGAAAGAGCTGAAACCAGTTGATGTTAAGGGCAAGAGGCCCATGTCGCCAGACGAATCATTTGCAAGAAAGAAGTTCAGTAGATCCATTGGGATTCAATTCAGAGAACCTCAAGTCCAGATACCAGTTAAACTCCCTAGACTCCCAGTTCAGGGAAGTGAGGACTTTATTCATGTTGATGTTGGAGCCCCAGCTGTTCAAGCCCCTCCATCACCAATTAAGGTGGATGTCCCTCACCCTACTGAGGATGTCACCCTTGCGACTACCGACCCCGGGACAGTCGGAGGGGAGGAGATGACCCGAGATCCTGATCAAGAGATGTTAGAGCAGTTGGTTAGTGAAGAAATCACTGAAGAGGATGCTAAGATCAGTAATATCTTTGATAAACTAGATGTGAAAGAGTATGATCAAGTAATGGACTACGATGGATACCTGCCAATTTATGCTGAGGCAATAGATGGGAGGCCGGTTGAGGAAGTAGTTCAAGAAATCAGAGATATTCTCAAGAAGAAGGCCGTTGATGAGTTCAATCCGGATGAAGATGATCTGTTAGTTGAGGAAGAACCGATAGCGGATGTCCACATGGTTGAGACTCGAGCATCAACTAAAGATGCTGAGCCTTCTAAACACCGCTCCGATAAAGAAGAAGAGTCAGCAGCAGTTGATTCAGATTCCGACACCTCTGTTAAGTTGAGAGATAAAGATGATTACATCAAGATTCTGGAAAGGAAGGTCGAAGAGATGATGCTAAAAGTAGAACAAATGCAGAATCAGATGTTCCAGGCACAGCAGTCTAAACCCGAGCAGTTGCAGCCCACAGTACTTACAATGGGCGAGCACAGCAGGAAGGCTGATTCCAGTTTCAAGATTCCAGAAGTCGCCCCTCCACCAGAAAAAGATATTCGCCAGATGATCGAAACTCAGGTAAGGGAGGCCTTAGCCCATTCACAAGGAACCGTATCTATTCCAAAGGGTAGACCCTACCCCGAGGAATATGATTTGGTTCCTTATCCAAAGGGTTTTGTGCCACCTTCTTTCAAAATTTTTAGCGGCTTAGAAAACCCAAGACAGCATCTGGCCCACTTCCGAGCAAGCTGTTGCAATGCAGGAGGGTCGGATGCTCTACTCTTTCGTCAGTTTGTGAGTAGTTTGTCCGGTATTGCTTTTGAGTGGTACGCAGATCTACCGAACGGTTCTGTAAAAACTTTCACAGAGCTCGAGGGTCTCTTTTTAAAGAGATTCTCAGGAGCTCAACAACGTGTAACCGTTGGTGATCTCGTCATCGAAAAGCAAAAACCGGGCGAGTCTTTAGTCGACTACATCTTGAGGTGGCGAAACCTCTCGATGAAGTGTGAACCCCAACTGCAAGAGCAACATGCAGTGGAAATTCTTCTAAAGAACATCCACGGGCCTATTGCTTTTCTGTTGAAGGGGTTTCACAATTAAAAACCTTTGAAAAGCTTCTTAACAAAGCTAGTAATCTACAAGAAGAGGCTCCCAAAATGCCATTCTTGAAGGATTCTGCTGAAGATAAAAAGGTTAGTAAACCGTTGAAGTCCTTTGAGAAAAAGACAGCAACGGTTTCGGCAGTCGACAAGGGAAAGAAGCCTGTTAATGTTCAATCAAGTAATTCTGCTGTTCAACAAACTCAGAAACCTCAACCGTTTCAGGTAACTTCTCAACCTACCAGAGAGTACTACCGACCCACTTTTGAAGAGAGATTGGCTCGTTCGTATCCATTCAAATGGGAGTCGGTTAAGAAAATTTTTAGGAGCCTTCTAAAGAAACCAGATTTTCGATTGCCGGAGGCCAGAAAGCCGGAAGAGGCAAATAAAAAGGATGATCCGACCTTTTGCCCCTACCATCGCATGCTGTGGCACACAATCGAAGATTGTATAGTCTTTAAGGACTGGCTCGAGAAAAACTTCCGTCAAGGTAACATCATAATTCCAAATGAGTATTTGGTTAATCCGGACCAGGGATCTGTCAAATCAATTTCAGGTAAAATTTCTAATCTTTCTTTGTCCATTGAAGATGGTTGGGATATAGCACTATCCCGGGCATTTAAAAAGTCGATTAACCAATCTTTTCGTCTTTCTCAACAGTTACCGACGAGAGCCCAGGGCCCGATCTGGGAGGTTGAGCTGGAGGCATCGCAGGAGGATGTTGGGACGATTTCCTCTCCAGTAGTTGTAGGAGCTACTGTATTAAATAAAAAGAGTGAACATTTTGTAGAGAAGAAATTTGTTGATGAGAGATCTGTACAAGTGGTGGATGGTGGTTCAAAGCCACTAGCCCCACTTAAGTTATCTGACTTTTACTTTGCCCCATCAAAGGCAAAGGGTCAAAAATTGAATAAAAAGAAAGATCCTTCTGCGAATATTTTGATGATAAATGTTGAGAATGATATTTTAAATGATTCTTCTGTTGAAAATAACCCGGAGTCAGCTGGGGATAATCAAGAAGTTCAAAAACCCAGCTCTCCAGATTTGACCCTTCAAGTGGAAGATGAATCTAATGTCGTATCCGATGGTGATACCCCTGAAATTAATTTCCAAGGGAGTCCCGTTGTGATAGACTTTTCCGATTCAGATTCCCATTCAGAAAATGACAATCAACCGCCTAAGGAGAGCGTAGACCTCCCCGTAGACTGTCCATCCGATGAAGTCGTGCAAGTACAACTACGTGGTGGCAAGGTTCTACCCCCTAGGCTTCCCCCACAGGAAAAGGGAAAACAAGTTGTTTCCACTGATCCGATTCAAGTCTCTACTCAACAATCAAACTCTCTTTCAAATCCACCGGGTCCTGATGTTAATGTTCCAAGTGTTGATTATAACGTCTTAGCTCACCTTAGAAAGTTGCCTGCTAAGTTGAGCGCATCTACGATGCCCTCATCCTTTCAAAAGAGATGAGGGAGACTTTAATTAAAGCACTTCTCGACCCTGAGATTTGCTTAGCTCAACTTGCTTCAACTTCTGGGGATGAAGCTCTGTACTTCAAAGAAATTCCGGGAGTTACCTTCTCCGATGAAGATCTACTCCTTGGAACTGCCGACCACAATCGCCCACTTTACATCACTGTAAATGTGGGAAAGTTCAAATTATCAAGAGTCTTGTTGATCCGGGTGCATCGGTCAACGTGATGAACATAAAGACTCTCGCATATCTTAGAATTGATACTAGCAAGCTCTCAACCGACAAGTTAGTGCTTCGTGGGTTCAATGAAAAAGGCGAGAAGGCTTTAGGTTCGATCACACTTCTTCTAGCGATAGGAGAGTTGAAAACTGAAGCGAAATTTCATATAATTGATTCGGCTACATCCTTTAACGCGCTCCTAGGTAGGCCTTGGATCCATGAGTATAGGATGGTTCCTTTCCACCCTGCATCAGTGCATCAAGTACCAACGAGATGGCGTTGAGTTCGAAAATCAAGGGTGATTTGCAACCATTCTCTATTCACGAGATCGGGATCTACGAGGATGCTGCGTACTATGTTCCCAAAGGGTCCACTACCACCAATCTAAGGTAGAGATCAACATTAAGGAGGAAAAGGCAGAAAATCAAAGTTCGAAAGCAATTCAAAATTGAGAAAAGAAAAAAGTCAAGAATCAAAAAGAAGACGATTCTAATAGTGAAGAGGACGTCGAGCGCGTGGTTTTTAGGCCTCCAATCAATCTACCTCAAAGAGGTGGGAGGATGGCTCAAAGGGCACGCGGGTCGAGCCGCCCTTCCATTGAAAAGAGAAATCCCCCGATGTACATCGAACTTGAAACAAGTTCAGATGAAGAACCAAGAAGGAGGGGTGCTAGAATTGCTTCGACTACAGAAAAATCAATCCTCTCCAAAGTTGATCTCACTTTAGATTCGGATAGCGACCAAGAGGGTAACAAATCTAAATCTCAAAGTGACGAGCCTGAATTGACTATTTATGAAAAGCTTAATAGGGCAGTTAAATCTTAGCCTTAACCCCACTGTCCGCCTGACAGAGTCTCAGGGTTAGTAACTAAGGATGCCCCTAACTTAGATGGAAAAGTAAAGAAAGTCCAGAGGTTTCTTCCCTGGCACTCCTCTTCAAGGAATGAAGGTGATGTAATCCTTGAAGAGGCGGATTTCAATGATTAATGGAATTACCTTTTGGCTACTTTCCTCTTGGTGTTTAAAGCTCTTATCTCAAAGGTTTTGCTCCGAGTCAATGGACTAAGGGTCAAGCTAGATACCACCAAGGTATTTGGAATTCCAATTCAATAAAAATTGGACGAGTGGTATCGGCTTTGGTTCCGTTAGTTCGTTCGACGACGATGAATATTGCTTGATGATAACTATCCATCTTGAATCTGAAAGTGTCCCTACTGAAGTCGTCGATTCGCTCGATAGACTTTGTTTTGGAGACCTTAGATGATTCAGATGAAGATCAAATTCGGGATGCACCCCCTGAATTTGAAGAAGAGATTAAGTCAACAGTTGATGAACTTTAAAGAAATTAACCTTGGAACAGAGGATGACCCTCGCCCCACATTCATAAGTTTTTGTTGAGTGACGACGAGTCTAAGGATCTGATTCAACTTCTATCCGAGTTTAAGGACTGTTTCGCTTGGACATACGACGAAATGCCGGGTTTGTCCGCCGATATAGTAGTTCATAAACTCGGAATCGGGTGTGATGCCATTCCGTCAAACAAGCTCACGACGCATGCGTCTGGTAGAATATTGAATGAACAACAAGTCATTTCTGAAGTTAGAAATTGGCCGAAGCCGGATTTATCCGGGAGGAGCAATATCCTTCTTGGTAGCCAGCGTTGTGCCCGTTCGACAAAAAGAAAAATGGTCAAATCCGGGTCTGTGTTGACTATAGAGACTTGAATAAGGCATGTCCTAAGGATGAATTTCCTTACCAATTCCCGAATTAATGGTGGACATTGCCTCTGCGCATGTGTTTTTCTCCTTTATGGACGGCTCGTCTGGTTATAATCAAATCAAGATGGCCCCACAAGATGAGAGAAACACTGCATTCAGAAGTCCTATAGGGATCTTTTGTTATAAAGTGATGCCATTTGGCCTTAAAATGCCGGTGCACCTACCAGCGGGTATGACTCAAATTTTTGACGACTTAATCCACAATCAAGTCGAATGCTACATCGACGATTTAGTTATCAAAAGTAAAGTTAAAGAGGCTCATCTTTATGACTAAGAATCGTCTTCGAGCGGTTGCGTCGCTACAACCTAAGATGAATCCTTTGAAGTGCGCCTTCGGTTCGCGTCAGGGAAATTTCTAGGTTTCGTAGTAAGACACCGCGGAATTGAAATTGATCCTGCTAAAATCGAAGCTATCTTAAATATGCCGCCTCCTAGGAGTCTTACTCAACTAGGATCTCTTCAAGGTAGACTGGCGTATATAAGAGATTCAATCTTAATCTTTCCGGAAGATGTCAACCATTCTCGGTCCTCGCTAAAAGGACGCCAAATTCATTTGGGGAGAAATGTCAATCTGCTTTGAAAATATCAAACAATACCTGACAAATCCACCGGTCTTGGCAGCCCCTATTCCGGGGAGACCTTTAATACTTACACTGCGGCCCTTGACGAATCTCTCGGGGCCCTCCTTGCTCACGTCAATGACGAAGGGAAAGAGAATGCTCTCTATTATCTAAGTCGGGAGACCTTTTACCAATGAAATTCGGTATCCAGCGATTGAGAAACACTGTCTCGCCTTAGTTTTTGCAGCCCAAAAACTAAGACATTACATGCTTTCTCATCATATCAATCTAATTTCCAGTTTTAACCCCTTGCAATATCTATGACCAGGCCTACGTTGTCAGGACGTTTGGCTCGTTGGTCTATGATATTGCTTCAATTCGAAATCAATTTCATTCCCCTGCGTGCTGTGAAAGGGCAAGGCCGTCGCGACTTCCTTGCGGCACACCCGTTGCCGGCAGAATCTCCTCTAAACGATGATTTGCCTGACGAGCAAATCATGAGTTTCGGGGAAGCCACTACTCAAACCTGGGAAATGTATTTGATGGGTGCTGCGTCCTCTCAACGGGGCAAAACACCTGAATCCACTATTCCCGGGAAAGCCGGAGTCGGCCTGGTATTCATAACACCGGATAAGGAATGATGTACTTTTCCTACCATCTATCAGAACCTTGTACGAATAACGAAGCTGAGTACGAAGCTCTGATAACTGGCCTGGAACTTACAATTCTGATGGAGAGTATAAAGAGATTAAAATTTTTGGTGATTCCCCAACTGGTGATCAACCAGATTGCAGGAACCTATAAAGTTTTGAATCCTAAACTCCTGAAGTACCATCAATACACCTGTCACTGCTCGAGCAAATTCCGATTGTAACTATGTATAGGATTCCCCGTGGAAGCAATTCTTCGGCGGATGCCCTCGCAAAGCTTGCAAAGGAATTTTCCTGTCCAGAAGAAGATTCCATCCCTATAGAGGTGCAGGGCCGCCAAATCCTGTTCCTATAGATTTGGAGCACGTCAACAAACAAATTTTCCAAGTCCTTTCTACCTCCTCAGCGGTCGATCGAGGAAGAAGCAGATTGGAGACAACCGATAATTGAATATCTTCAGGAAGGCAAGCTCCCTCACGAGAGATCACTTGCCCATCAATTAAGAAACGTGCCCTATCCTACGCACTAGTCAATGATACGTTGTACCGGCGGTCGTTTGGTCAGATGTGGCTCCGTTGTTTAGACAAATGTGAGGCCCTGAAGATCGTTAACGAAGTCCATGCTGGACTGTGTGGCCCCCCGAGTGTCATCAATCGGGTCCAAAGATGAAAATGAAGATCAAAAGACTTGGATACTACTGGCCTACGATGATGACGATTGCATGAAAATTGCAAAGTGTTGTCATCAATGCCAAGTACATGGTGTGGTTTACATCA